>VYXB01003601.1:739157-899663 GCA_013397135.1 Pachyramphus minor
TCCCTACCGCCGCGCCGGCCAGGAGTCCGGCTCTTTTTCAGGCTCGCCCCTCACGGGAGAGGAAAGGGAAGGTCCTGCCTCTTAGTTGTGCTTACTAATAGCTCTCCAGTAGTAGCCAGCGGCGCAGCGGCCTGGCCGCGGTGCAGGAAGGATGTACTTGGATGTAGTTGCCCCCTGTAAGTATACCACAGACCCAAACATACCCACAAGTGCTCTCCCTGCTGCCCCGCCGAGCAGTTCTCATCTCCGCTGGGGAGGAGCAGCCGTCATCTCCCTCGGTGACCTCCGAGAGTCTGAGTTTACACCTGCGGTGAAGGCGAGCGTCTGAACTCACTCAGCCGTGGTCCCACTGGGGAAAGTGCAGGATTCCCCACCGGGGCCATCCTTGCCCTTCTGCAGCTGCAGCTTCCACTTGCTGATATATTTTAAGTATTGAATGTTTGCAACTTGTGCACGTCTCTGCCTGCCCTTGCAGAATCAGAATATGTTGAGTTGAAAGGGACCCACAAGGATCATCAAGTCCAACACATTTGGGACGATCCCAAAATCCCACCACGTGCCAAAGTTTTGAGATCAGAAGAATTTGGCTTGTTATATACACAGTAACACCAAAACAGTGAGTAGTTAATGAGAAATAAATACACCTGTGTTCCAAAGTCCTCTCATCAAAATTACCTTTACACATTTCACATTCCTGGAATTATGCTGTGATAGTAAAAGAAAGAAAGGAAGATTTTTAGAACCATAATCACCAACAGTGTGAATTCAGTTGGTTACACAGGCTAATGTACAGCTGAAACCCAAAACTTTTAATCCTTCTTTCTTTTCATTCTTATGTTAATCAGCACAGACTCTGGGTGGATGTAGAGAATAAAAGACACAGCCAAGAAGGGACAGGTAACATAACAGAGTCCTCTTGCTGGTTAATTTTATTTTTTTTTTCACTTTCCAAAGGGCAAATTCTGAAGCGGCTTCCAAAATGAACAGGCATTCAGTGGAACTCATAGTCAAGGTGAATGATTCTGCTTTTTTTTATGAGTGTCAAAGGGCAACTCTGGGCAGCTGAGGGTTTAAGAGCCCTTTTAAATGCTACGTCCCAAGAGTTAGCCATCACCACTGCTAATTGCATGTGTTCTTATCCCATCCTCATGACTATTGATTTTTTGCTCTACAGACTCTCATTTGTCCATCATACAGGGCCTGAGATCCAAGTTCAGTTACTGCTATGTAATCTCTGAAAAATATGTAAGTATTTAAATTTTCAGCCTCCCTCTCGAACAGTTAGTGTTTTAATCACACTACAAAAAAGTCTCAAGGTAGAAATAAATATCTTCCTTAGTTCTGCAATGAAGTGTTGGTACCTCTTTACTGACCTTGGACATCCTGCCTGTCCATCCTGAGGATCCACATGCTACAGGAATGCAATGATTCATTCACACAGTGCCTATATATGTTCTCCAGGCCTAGTGCAATATCGTGTCTCTAGGCCCCCTGTAATTTTTTTGACGTTTTTGTGTTTTACTTCCTATAAAATGAGGTGATACCTATTTGCCATAGCTGATATTGGTTAATAAAAAGCTCTAGGAAAGCCTAACTCAGAAAATCTAAAAGTGAATTTTGTCACAATTTACAATATAAAAGTAGATGAAGTCATATTTTATGATGACTGTACAAATGAAAGACAAGTATTTTTCCCTCAACACTAATATTTCTTGTGTTCTAATGCCCCCACCTTTAGGTCCAATCTCTTGTGAAGAAAGAGCTGTTTAGTAATTTTCCATCAGTACAAAGTTATCAAGCTTATCTTTATTAAAAGACCAAGATAAAAGGTAACGGTGTCTTGGTCATAAAGACAAGGGCAAGAAAGAGAGATGTGAAGAGAAACAGGATCATATAGTTCTTGCATAAGTCATTGCCTTTATTGTGCAACAGCAAGCAGCCAATATGTATATACAAGATCACCACTGCAACCGTCCAGCATTCCCAATGATTTCAAGTATTTCAGAGTAAAAGCAGACCCACTTGTTAACATACCCAGCTTTCCCCAATGTGTGACAAAAACCAGAAATATTTTACTTAGTTCAATTTAGATACTGTAGGCAAAATTTCCTTCAGTGTTGAACCCCAATGTTGGAAACAAATGTATTCAACTATGAGAGTAGCCCCATTGTACATAAGAAATCTAACATTTTGTGTGTATCTACAGTTACAAAGCATTTCTCCTATCTATTCTGCACTCAAATATCTACTGAAATAACTGATACCCACTAACAAGATCAGTTGGCTAAGTTTGTCTAAGAATCCGCAAAGACTTTCACTCGTGTATGACACAGGAAAATAAAAATAACAAGCCAAATGTAAACATCCTTCTATGCAAACGTGAAAACTTTTACAAATGAAGTGGGGTAAGCTGGACACTGAAATTAGGGAACTGACCTAACAAAAGATCAGAAGTGTTGTAGGAAGTGCCATCATGCTTGGGGAACACCAAGGATCAATGAGATAGATACTCACAGAGGGTACCAATTATAAAGGACAGTAAAAGAAGATGACACTCTTAGAGAGGTGGTGCTATACAACAGTTTATCATCACTAGTCCAGTAAGTTAATTATCATTTAATAATACAAAATATTTATGAACTGCAATGCTGGTTGTATACTGGAAGAACGCAGGATTAACAATACAGAAAAAGGGAGACTTCTGTTATCCCTGCACAGATTTATTAAATGTCATATTAAGGTATGGTACTGAAGTTCAGTGTTTATATGCTGCAAACAACTGTTCTGCCTTGTACTGTTCTCTTGACACACATTATTGATCACAGCTGAACCAGGATACTGCATTGCATGAACCTTAAATCTGAGCCAGTTGATTGTTTACACACTCTCCCATTTTAGAGCTGTTCTGAAAAAAATCCGTAGAATCATACACAGAAAACTGGACTTTACCCACATCAAAACAGTCCACGAAAAACTCAGTTGCCAAAAGTGGTTTAAAGAAACAAGTCCAGCACAAACTTACACAAACCAGAATCTCTGGTTAAGGCAGACAGATTCCCAAACCCAAGTACTCTGCGGGAGCATAGGCAACGTTGTTGCTCTGCAGCGAACAGGATTTTGACAGGGAATACTTTACTTTTGTAGAACATAACGAATTACAAACTATCAGAAAAGCAGCAACACAGCTAATGGAAAGAATGGCAACAGGACCTCGGCAAGTCATTTTGAGAGTAAATAGTGCGTTAGTCAGCGCTCTAGTAATGATTTGTTTGTGCTACGTGTAGACACACCACTACACACACAGCCACCGTCCCGTGCCGCTCCCCATCCCTCCTGCTTCACCCTTGGCCGGCATTCCCCATTTTCCCACTTCCACAGTAAGAGGGAAGCAGGGAAGGCGCACCTCCCTCGCCCCCCCACGGCCGCCACGGGGACACAGACCGCCCTCTTCCATCATGGCGGCGGCGATGCCGCGCTCTCCCGTCGCGCATGCGCAGGGCCGTTTCCCGCCCCTCTCTCCCGTCATGGCGGCAGAGCCGCTCCGTGTCCCTCAGGACGCCGGTGTCCGCCGGGATCGCCCCGCCCATGCCTCACGGGCCTGCCGGGAATCGCTTGCGTGACACGGAAGTCTGGCAGCAGCTCGGCAAGTCCGAGCTGACCCTCCGGGTTCGGCTTGGGCGGCGGATCCTGCCCCATGAGGTGGGAGGTGCCCGCTCCCCGGTGCGGATGAGTTGAGGAGGTGCCGGGGTGTCCGCGGCGCCATGGACAGCTTCCTGGAGGAGGGGGAGGATGAGGAGGCCGTGGTGGGGAGGAGGAGGAGCCCCCGTGCCCCGGCGGGGAGCGCCTTGCAGCCGCCCCTGCACCTGCCCTTCCTGCCGGCGCTCCTCCACCAGCCGGGTAAGGGCGGCGCTGGCCGTGCTTGTCGTGAGCTGTGCTGGCTGCTTCTTGTGAGCTCCTTCGTGCTGCTGTGGGAACGATGACGCCAAATTTCAGCTCCTGTTCTCCAAGTCGTCTGTTAGCGGGGAGAAAGAGATTCGAAAATAGTCTTAGTTGTTTTATGAACCGGAAGCGTGCCCTTGCGGCCGGGTGCTGTCCTGGGGTGCATTAGGAAGTGCATGGCCAGCAGGTCCAGGGAAGTGATCCTGCCCCTCCACTCGGCCCTGATGAGGCATAGCTGCAGTACTATGTCCAGTTCGGGATTCCTCAGTACAAGAAATACAA
Source organism: Pachyramphus minor (assembly GCA_013397135.1). Lineage (NCBI taxonomy): Eukaryota > Metazoa > Chordata > Aves > Passeriformes > Tyrannidae > Pachyramphus > Pachyramphus minor. The sequence continues at coordinate 743,379 of VYXB01003601.1, forward strand.
GGAGTTATTGGAGAGGGTCCAGCAGAGGGCCACAAACATGATAAGGGGTCTGGAGCATCTCTTAAGAGGAGAGACTGTAGGAGCTGGGACTATTTAGTCTGGAGAAGAGAAGGCTGAAAGGGGATCACATTAGTGCCTATAAATATCTCAGAGGCGGGTGCCAAGAGGACAGTGCCAGGCTCTTTTCAGTGGTGCCCAGCAACAGGATGAGAAGCAGTGGCCATAAACTAAAACACAAGAAGTTCCACCTCAACATGAGGAAGAACTTCTTTACATTGCCAGTGGCAGAGCAATGGAACAGGCTGCCCAGGGAAGTCATGGAGTCACCTTCTCTGAAGACACACAAACCTCACCTGAGTGAGTTCCCATGTCACCTACTAGAGGTGACCCTGCCTTGGCAAGGGGGATTGGACTGCATGGTCTCCAGAAGTCCTTTCCAACCCTAACAGTTCTGTGATTCTGTGGTAACTGAAATGCTGCCTAAGTTAGGTAATTCTTTTGCCTACAGCATCCAGGTAGGAGGTGTCTTGGTGAACTCTTCATGTGCCTTGCAGAAGGCTTTTATGGGTGAGCGTGGTTGTAGGGCCATTTTTAAACAGACGTGGGAATGAAGTGCTAGTTTCAACATAAGTTGAACCACTGTTCACGTAAGAAGGCTAAATCGCCTCTTTTGTACTCAAAAGAGAATAATTATCTACATTTATCTTTGTGGGAATTGCTTAGCCTTTGGCACTGGAATAGCCTGTTTGTATGCATGTATGCAAATCTTCAGTACAGTGGGGTCACAAACTTAGATGATGATTAATAAGTGAATAGAGTTGTCCCCAAAATATCACAAAATGTGTTGTGAGGCTATCTGTCGGCTTCTAATTCTGGTAGGCAATTGTGTGAAATAATTGGCTCTCCACTGTTTTAAGTGTCTGCAGCTGTGTGCTGTTTGTAGAAAATGCAATTTCATATGACATTTTCATCTTTTCCCATAGTTTTGCTTTACTGTGGACTCGTAGGTGTGTTTATCTTCAAAACCACAGAGCTTAAGATCACTTTCTGTAGTGTCTAAGAAAGACCATATAAGAAAGGTACTGAAATGGAGGGCACATTGTCATCTGACTAAGTGACAGTTGTGGGCTCAGTTGATTTTGTTTGTTTCTGTGTTTGTTTGTTTAGCATCTTCCCATGAACACAAACTGAACTTCAAAAAGAGCAAGGAAGCGTGTCTAAGTTACATTCAGGATGCCATGCTACAAAAGCAGTGGAAAAGGGCTGCAGAGTTTCTGACCTCCTATGTTGAGTCACTAGAGAAGGACTATTCTAGAGAACCCATTGGTCCATCAGAGGTAAGTCCATGTCCCTTATCTGGGTTCTTTTGTGGCTGAAAAAATACTTGCAAGCAGAATCTATGACACTTCAGGACGAACTCACAGGTTTGATTTTTTTAAAATTAAAAAAAAAAAGGAATCACAGGTAAGATCTGAAAAATTACACAACTTTCATAAACTAGACTAGAAACCAAAAGCAAATAAGCAACTATTCAGATGTTGAAGTAGAAACTCTTGAGTGGCAGGCTGCAGGAAGTACACCAGGCCTCCTCACTGTAAGTGCTCAAGGCAAATGCCGTCCAATTACTCACCAAAAGCCTGCCCCTGCACAGAGATGCCTCTGCAGAGGGTTTAACCCACCTTGCTGCAGCTTGATTCTGCTGAAATCCCGCTCTCAGGGGTGCTGAGAATCTGCAGTGTTTTTCCTGACAGGGCGCTCAGCAGTCCTGAAAAGTTCTTTGGGCTTGCAGGCTGGTTTTATAGGGTTGTATTGGGTTTAGTGTGGAGGTTTCTTGTTTGTTTTGGTGTTGTATTTGGTTTTTTAACACAGATTCTCATCACAAGAGATGAAAACTTCCCTTGGTATAAATTAATTCCGTCAGGAGTGTATCTATGAAATGTCAGCTTAAAGGAGTCTTCTAAAATGGAAAAGCAGTGAATGTGTTTGCCTCTGGCATGGGCATCAGTCAGAATCTGTTTGAAAGTTAGTGGCTTATTTAGGTTGTTACTGGTTCTTCCAGTACTTGCAAAACTCCTTGCAGGTGTTGAGATGGAAGCAAGTGGAAGGAAAGGAATCAGAGCTTTTAAAGAAATGGAGTCCTTGAATATTGCTAACTTGCAGACCTTGAAAACAAGTGCCTATAGATGGGAAGCTACATCTAATTGGGAATAATTTTTATTACTGAGTTCAAAGAGCTGTGCATATCTTGTGTTTCAGTGGGATCATATCAAAGGAGAACATAATTTTTCAGTGACAGGAAAGAAGAACCTTTTGACAATACAGTTTTCATAAGCTTTGCTGGAGTGCTGCATTTATAATGAGCAATTATGAAGCACCCACTGAATGACTGTAAAAGTTTTATGAGATGAACATGTAAGTTACTATAGGAGTAGATAATACTTAGTATTATTTTTTTATGTGCTACAGTAACTAAGTTTGATAAGACTGTGTATATGGTGACTTTCCATTTTTGTGCTAAGGTTGTTTTTGAATCTCTTGCTCCCCTTCCATAGATGATTTGGAGAATAGGAACTGAAATTTTGTGCCATCATTCCGATAGCAGCATGAAAGAGTTCAACTGCTTTATGGAACAGATGAAAACTTTAGGAGTAAAAAGGTATTTGAAGGTGAGTGTACTTAAAGCAGTCTTGATGATTTTCCACATTTACCTGACTGCTTATTGAATATTAGTTTCTGAGTCTCTCTTTTGAAATATATTACATTAGTGTCAAAAGAAGGAAAAGATAATACATTTGAGTTACCATTTACATGATATTTTAATGTTATTTTGTTCCTAACCTTATCTCATTTGGTATATATATTTGATCACAGATGCATATTGTCAGTTCTTAGAAGTGCCTAGACCCTTTAATTAAGCTTTTAATTTTAATTTGAAACAGTTAAATTGGTTTCATGCATGCCCCAATGACATCTAATTGCAGGTTAACACCTGCCAAGTTTGGTTTCCAGTCCTTAATTTGACTGTGCTCCTGACTAAACAGTTGTACTTAAATGTTGCCATCATTACCATCTCACTCTTCTAGTAGCTAATCTGACTGTAAAACAGCACACTGTGCACATCTTTGTCACTAGGGTGGCTCATTCAAACCTATACTGTTTTGGTTTCCTTCCTTTTGGCTGTTTCTTGCTTGGGATGGTGCTTCTGTCCTTCATTCTGTTGTTAAAGGTCTTCAAAGGAAGTTCTGGAGTTTGCTAGAGTTAAGTGGAGTGCCATGATGTGCCAGTGCCATGATGGCAGCAGGACATCCCTCTTTCAGGTGCTCTCCAGTTGGGTAGGCAAATGAAAAATCAGCAAATGCAACCCAGCTGGGTTTCCTCACGTCATTTCTAGATCTGAAACAGGTACAGCACCTGTACATGTGAAGCAGGTTTGGGGGACAGCTGCTTTCTGCTGCCCTGATAAGTAGCACTGAGTGTCTGCCACCTGAGGGGTGGCTTTCTGCCCCACAGATTTCAAGTGCTTGAGGCCTTCTCCTAAGAAGGTATCCCTGGGAAGGGAAAAGACTGAAGCTTTTGAAACCTGTGGGGCAGAAAGTATTTTTTTATATCAGATATGCTTTTAATTACTTATGATTCTCCAGCATCTTCAGACAGAAAAAAATATGTAGGTTCTTGGCTTATCTGCCTCCCCACAGTGACACTTGTAATCTCCCATTCTTTCCTTTTTCTCCAAGATTCTTTGTAAAGATACTTTTTGGATAAAAGAATATTTTAATTTCTGACTAAAATACTTGATTAACCGTGTTGGCAATATTTTTTTTGTGCATGTCAGGAAGTCTCTTTTGCTACACATGTATAAAACTTTTTTTGTATTGCTGAAAATCTCTCAGTTTCAGGAGGTGTGAAGTGCTGTGGTTTGGACTGTTTGAATTGCAGGTCTGCTTGGAGCATATCTATCATCTCCTCTGTAATGGGCAAATAGATGAAGCTTACCAAAACCTGTCCCTGGCAGAAAGCTGGAGGTTTGGAGAACAAACAGCCATTCAGGATAAAGAAATGAAACTGATTCAGGCTTACAGGGGACTGTTGGACTACTATAGCTGGTCTAAGCAGAAGAACATCCTGTTAGAGCATGGTAAGTGTTTTTTGAATTGAGGTGTAAACTTCAACTTGCTGGCTTGTGCAGGCACCATGGTTTGCAGTGACACCTTTTCCTTCAACATGTGATGGTGTGGCTGGTATGTAATCCTGTTATCAGCAGTGATGGTGGTGCCAGAATGGCACACTGACCCACGCCTCCTGAAGTGCCCTGAAAGGCTGTTCCAAAACTTTTTTATCCACCTGAATCACATTTCTTATATCCAGACAGCGTGAAATAAAACCAAATAATGTCAAAGGAATGTATTCATGTAAAGCATTGGGTTAATAGGTGTGCAACTGCTTGACTGCTGCTCGAATTTTGAGTGATAGCAAAGCCCTCAAAACCTATGCTTCAACTTCAGTTTATTTAAAGATACCTAAGTTACTACAAGTGTGTGACATCTAATGCTGTGTATATCTGTGTGTTATCAGTTAGATTAGATCTCTACTTGTTTCTGTGAAAACTGAGTGTTGGATTTGGTTAATGGACCTCGTGCTGGTAGCATCTTTGAGTCTTGGAGTACTGCTCATCGTGCTCCATAAGCTGAAATTGCAGGATAATAAATTTGATTGAAGAGCATTGAAAATTTCTTCTTTCATTACTGAAAAAACTGAGGTGTCTTTTCTTAGAAGCTCTTTGACTGGAGTCCCTGTTTAGCAATATGTGTTTGTTTCAGGTGCACCACTTCTTTGAGGTCTTCATTTGCTTGGCAGAGCTAACTTTGTGACATTCTTTGGTGTTTTGGTAGGTCTGGATGGATTTGCAGACTTGTCTGTTGAACAGGAAATGCACAGTTGCTTTCGAAAGGCAGCGGTGAACTTAAAGGAGATCATTAAAATACCCGGAGTCTGGGATGTCTTTGTGAAATGCTATGTGGACGTAAGGGCATGTTTCACATATGTGTTTCTTTTGTCTAATTTTCATTAAGATGTCTGTCTGCAGTTTTTTTACGTATGTGGGGGTGAAAACAAAATATTTTAAAAGCACCACATTTGTATGTGTATGTCACTGGCTTTGATACAGAGCACAGTTTTACTCTTGGTAGAACTGCAGAGCCTGCACAGAGTACAAAAAGGACTTTGTCTGTGCACTGTCAAGAGAAAGAAATAGACAAACAGCTTGCATATTTTTTTTCATGGTGCTACAGAAATTGGAGCATAGCTGCTTTTGTTTGAATTCTTGAAAACAAGTTTTCTGGTTTTTTGGCAGGGCAGTGTTTTTTCTGGATACATTAAATGTTAGTGGCGCCAAACATGCAGCCCCTTTATGTTTTGTTTTGGTTTTTTTTAAAATATCTGCTTAGAATTTGTAACTAAGAAATAAAGTTAACCTTAAAATCTCTTTGGAATTATTTATTCTTCGTCAATGCTGATAAGCTCTGACTTTTCTAAGCACATCTTAGGGAATTTTCCTTGGTGCTGGCCTCTGTCAAGTTCTCTCTTTAAAGACATGGCAGGCTCTCTTTCCAGAGAGCAAGTACTGGTAATTCTTTCACAATGAAGTGTTAAGGAATTTTCTCATGTAGTAGTTTCTATGTATGAACTTTTGTCTCTCTCTCTCATGAGAGCAGCCAGTAAAATGAAAATAGTTCTTAGTCTTACCAAATGTCCTGCACTCTTAGGTACAGATTGTGCTGTTGAATAGTTTTGTGGCAGTCCAAAATTAGTTGTAAGAGATTGATTGCATATATCTGGCAAACTAATGACAGGCTTAACTTCTCCTAGCTGTTGGAATTCTATGGAGACCATAATGAAGCCTGCCAAGTATTGAATGAATATGCCTACAACTCCAAGTTTCCTGCCAATCCCAATGCTCATGTCTACCTCTACCATTTCCTGAAGAGACAGGGCGAATCAAAGAAATCACTCGTCTCTGCACTGAAGGTGTGTGTTCCATGGGAGACACAGTCTGTGTCATTTGTGTTGGGTGGTGGTCTGGCACTTTGGTTCCCTTGAACTCTGTAACATTATTTACCCCGCTGTATTCTGTGTGGGAAGCAGAGAGTTACAGGGAAGTTACAGGAGGGAGCAGTATCCTTTACTGTCTTGGAATTCCAGTTCTTGCTTTACCTTTAACTGATACATCATATCACTTCTCAAAGTCAGTAAGCAAGCTCAGAGAACATATTTACATGGTCCTACAAGTCTGTATCAGCAGTCTTGTAAACAGCAAGCATTGATTTCTGTTAAAGTTTGACCTTCACAATATTGTAGAAATCATTAGATGCTTGCTCTTTCCCGTATTGATCCTTTCTAGCAATTAGTTTCTCTGCTTGTTTTTGATGAGCTGTGCATTAAAGCTAAAATAAAAGTTAATGTCTGCTGGTTGGTTGTTGGCAGGCAAGACCTTGCTTGACTAAGCTTTTGTACAGTTACTCTTAAATTTCTGCTTTCCTTGCCCTTACTCTTTGATCTTCGTACTGCTTGCCAACGATGTTTTGCAGTCTGTGTTGCCACTTGATGGCACTAATGTGCTTCTGTTAGTGCAGGTGGTATTTAAAAACAGCTTTATAAAGCTTAGTCTTTTAAACTGTAGGGTGTATGTATACAATTCCATCTCGTCAGGGCTTTCTAGCAGTGGCTTTAGACACTAGTCTCTTATAAAATAGTGATAAATCAAAGAACTGGTTTGATAGGTCCAGAAACTAGTCCAATGCACAGAGCAGTGGACAGGGCAGCTAGGACTGGCCTGGGAAGAAAATGACATTGCCTTCTGGATTTGGGGCTCAATCCATGTTGTATTTGCCACATGCAGTGTTTTTTAAGCAGCTATCAAGGAGTTTCATTAATTGTGTCTCAGAGTAGTGTCACAGATGTGCAAAATGGACCTAGACACTCATTCTTTACACCAAGGCAGTAAGGTACTAGATTNGTCAAGGGGTTTCATGGATTGTGTCTCAGTAGTGTCACAGATGTGCAAAATGGACCTAGACACTCATTCTTTACACCAAGGCAGTAAGGTACTACATTGCTTAATTTTCTGAATTAGTCACCCAAAATTCTGAAGCCTGTGCTCCTCTTGATCAGGTAGAAGTGTTCAAAAGCTTTCACATTAAAACAATGTGTCTTGGTTTTACCTTTTATTTTTCAGATCTTGCATGATCTTGTTCCATCTCATGAACTAATGATAGATTTTAATACCATGCTTCAAAAATCAAGTAAGTTTACCTGTTCTTTTTTCCTCTGTGTTAATTTCAGAATATTATTCTAGATTATCTTGCACCCTCTTTTCTGTTTTTTAAAGTAGTTTTGTTTGTTAAGGAAAAAACCCCAAAACCAACCCAAATCTCAGCTTTCCAATCACAGAAACCTTCAGGTTGAATGTGTGAGCAGGCATTTACAAACTTGTAATGCTTTCTCATTTTAAATGCTTTCTCATTTTAAAGGATGATCAAAGCAAACTGTTGTAATGCACAACCAGAATCTCAAAAATAATTTAACTTTTTTTTTAGCTACTCTGCTCTGAATTCCAGAGTCTCCGTTCCCTTTTGGGGGTCTCTGATTTATTTATTTATTCTTTTTCTTCTAGAGGAAATGGTCTATTATTTAGTTCCTTGTTATCGATTAATCAAGAGAGCTTTATTTTAGAGTTGGTAGGAAAGTCTTCCAATTTGGAGACTTTTTTCCATGCTGATCAATTGTATTCCAAGTTGTCTTGTGACCTATGTCCCAGCAGGGACAGATTTGTGAAATGCTGCTGAATGAAGATTGTTCTACCTTCTAATATGATAAGAGTTAATGGCTTTAAGAGATTTCAGGAAGAAATTCTTGACTGCGAGGGTGGTGAGGTACTGGAACAGGCTGTCCAGAGCAGCTCTGGATGCCCCATCCCTGGCAGTGTTCAAGGCCAGGTTGGATGGGGCTTTGAGCAACCTGGTCTACTGGAAGGTGTCCCTGTCCATGGCAGGGGGTTTGGAACTAGGTGATCTTTTAAGGTCTCTCTTCCAGCCCAAACCGTTCTGTGCTTCTTTATTGGAAGGGGGTAAAAAAGACTGTTTGGCTGGAACCTCCCTTTTTCTGTTCGTTCGTGACACATTTGCTAACTTTTCATAGCTAATGAATACAACCTGACTTTTTGAAGACATTTATACAGGTAAATGTAATTTTCCCTTGTTTACCTGCTGTCATAGGTCAAGTGTTGTTTTAAGAACTCTGGTGACACGTAACAAATGATGTGAAATGTCCACTTAATTCATTTCTGTCTCAGGTTTGATTTTTTTTTTGGTGGCATCTCAGGATTGGAAGTATTCCAGAGGCACTGTGTTCCCTTCCTATGGGAAGAATGTATTGAACAGGGGTGCCAGCTGGAGGCACTGATTAGTGAGCTTTGGAAACAGCAGCTTGCTTTGGAAAAAGCAAGGCAGTGTGTGATAAGTGAGTGTTGTGTGTGTTTCTCTTAAGTCAGCAGTGTTTGAGCACGATGGGAGTAGGGACAGAGTGCCTCTGGTGTGAATTGTTTTCTAGAGATAGGAAGTATTCCTTAACTTCATCTCTTGGAAGCAGCAGAAGGCAATGGAGTGCACACTCAGTAATGGGGACAGTAGCAGCATTTGGGGAGGTGGGATGGAGAACTGTATTTCACTTATTGCTTACTAATGAGTTCATCTTGATCTAAGTAAGTCAATAATCAGCCTTACCTCTTTTCAGAGAAAAGAAAAAAACGTCGACTGGGGCTAGAAGTTATTTTTGCGGCCTTGGATTACGCTGGCTGGAAAGAAAATGTAAAAGCGTGGAGCTGCTTGGCAAGACAGGTGAAACAAATTGTAATGTAAGTATCTCTGGTGCAATGTGCTAAAAACATATGTATCAAGTGTCTGCCTTTGGCGATTGACACAGTGTCCTTTCTCTTCCTGCTGGTGAAGGGAAGAGTTGTCTGGCTTACCCGGAGTTCTGTGGCAGTGCTTGACTGCAGCGCTTTTGTTGGGAGGGAAGAAGAAAGTATTGGGGACAATTCAAAATTTCCGGTGGTGTGTTTGTTTGGGTTTATTTTTTGTTGTTTTGGTGGTTTTTTTACCAGGTTACATCTTTGTACAGGAAGAGTTATTCAGATGTTGGGGTAGCATTTGCTGCCCATCACTAATCTCCCTCTTTCAGGGCAGGAAAGTTGTTGGTTGCTCTATTCTGTTCTTACATGTGCGTTGTTTGTGGGTGGTTTGAGAACTGCTGGGCTGCACCAGGGGCATGGCTGGTACTGTGCAGTTTGATGTGTTTTGTGTGATGGTGGTAACTTAGAGGGTGCAGCTGGTGGGTGTGTTGTTAAAATCTGAGCCAACGTGCCTGGGGATTGAAGGATGTCCTTGCCAACTCTGGCAGACATGGCCTCTGATTTCAGAAGAAGCCATCTATGACAGTCTGCAGCCAGAAGGCCTCCAATATCTAGGCTTCATTTTACCCAACAAACAGGCTGTTGTGTGTTTCAACCCCTCTATATTTACTGTAAATTAATTTGGCACTGAATTTGACCCATTCTACTGTTTTATTGCCACCTCTACCTACACAGCATCTGCTGTTAAGACCAGAAGCTGGTGGCTTAGAGCTAGGAGTGTTGTTGCATAGAATTACTAAAAGTAGTATGATACTCTAACTTTGCCTTCATTTTTGTTTTTGAATACACAGCTTCAGAGTATCTTGAAATATACTGGGCATCTTGGTCATTTTATGGGAATGTTGCTTCCCTGTTGCAGATTGTTTTATAAAATCCTAGAATAGCTTGGGAAGGGACCTTAAAGACCATCTAGTTCCAACCCCTCTGCCACGGACAGGGACATCTTTCATTAGACCAGGTTGCTCAAAACCCCATCCAACCTGGCCTTGAACAATTCCAGGGATGGGGCATCCACAGCTTCTCTGTGCAACGTGTTCTGGTGCTTCACCACCCTCAGAGTGAAGAATTTCTGATCTAAACCTGTCCTCTCTCTCAGTTTGAAGCTATCCCCCCTTGTCCTGTCACTACCTGCCCTTGCAAAAACCTCTCCAGCTTCCTTGTAGGCTCCCTTGAGGGACTGGGAAGAGTTTTTGCTTCTGAAGTGCTCAGTTTAGGGCTGAACTCGATGATCCTTGTGGGTCCCTTCCAACTCAGCATATTCTGTGATTCTTTTTAAGGGTGGTGTTGCATAACAGTAATAACTGTTTGGGATAAGTTAGTCTTTGAGAGTGCCTAGAGTAACACAAACCTTTCCTAAAAACAAACCAACCCCTTCATACTACTAATTTATTGACAAACTTTGAGAAACTTCCATATTACTATTGACAAACTGGCACGAAAGTCAAAGGCTTGCTTTATTTCACACCATAATTTGTGTTATTGCCAAATCTAAATAAGGCTGCTAAAGTTCACCTCCTGCCTCGACCAGTGTTGCCAGGGATTTAAAAAAATAGGTTATTTCTGTTTAGATTAGTGTTTCAGTCTCAGTATGAAGTTGGTGTGTCTATGTTAGCAATTTAGGAGACTTGTAGCAAGCTGGTTATAAGTGTTATTGTCTCCTCATAATCTTTTCATCACAATTTAAGCTTTTCTGTAACTTATTTAATTTTTTCCAGCTCTGAGAAGCATCTTGACTGGATCAAGCAAGAGTGGAACTCCAGGAAGGACTGGTGGCCAGCCTTCCATTTTAGTCGGTACTTGGCAAAAAGGAACTGGCAGGAAAATAAAAGCCTTTCATATGAAAAAGCTCTGGTGGCTGGAATTTTCCTGGGAAAGGGTAATACTACATGTTTTTTCCTTTTCACTACATAGAACAGAAATACTGTCTGGTTCTAGCCCTAATAAGATGGGGTGCAGCTGTTCTGCTCCTTGGAAAAAATGAAATTTCTTCCTTCTAGGAAATATCATTGTCTTTGGAGCTAAACATGAAAGATGTTTGCATTGGTTTGATATTTAACAATGAGGCATATTTTGCATAACTTGTCTTATCCTGGTTGAGAATTCTGTTTTATCTGGCCCTGTTGAGCAGCCACAATACTTTTTATCTTGTTTAACCTTCAAACCACAATTTCACAAATGCACAGCATGCTCCTGAGGGAATGTTGTGAGGACAGTGGAGAGTTTGCTTGCTGGGTGCCAGCCTAGGCAGTGTCTCAGCAAATGCTGGGCATGAAGGACCGTGAGGGTGTTGTAGTGCAGGAAAGAGGAGGATGGAAGGTCTTGAGTGAAAACCATCAGCAATTTGGTAAGAAGATGAAGAACTTTACCTCTTCAGTAGCATTGTTTGGAGTGCTGCCAAAACCAAGTGGAGGATCAGGCCAAGAAGCAGCTGCTAAATTGGGAATATGGCATGGAGACCATGGCTCACAAACACTGCTTTGGACTTCTGATTGTCAACTTGTTTGTTGTCAGCTTTTCTATAATTGAGATTTGGGGGGTTCTTTGTTTGTTTCTTTGTTTTGGTTTTTTGGTGTTTGTTTTTGTTGTTGGTGGTTTTTGCTTGTGGTTTTTTGTTTGTTTGTTTTTGGGGGTTTTGTTTGTTTTGGGGTTTTGTGTGTGCGCGGTTTTTTGTTTTGGTTTGGTTTTTGGTTTTGGTGGTTTTTTTGTGCTTTCAGTAGTACCTAATCAAATGTCTTGCAGCTTTTATTTAGCTGACTAAAAAAGTTGTTCTGGTTCTGATTTTCTTGAATGAAGTTTTAGTGCTTATTGGTGTCAATGTGAGCCTTTATTTTCCTTATCCAGCATAATAAGTTAATGTATGATATTAATGCTGCTTCACACCCTTGATCTATTTGCAGTGCAACAATTTAAAAGAGAAAGACAGCATAACTTGTATACATGTAGTGTTTTCTTGTGAGGATAGATTATTTATTGCTACAGCATGTCTAATGTGCATGTCTTGGATTTTAATACCTTCAAGTACTGAAAAGTTTCTTAGGTGTTTGCATATTATTTAAACAATGAGAGCATTTTTAATTGCTTGTATCATGGCATAACTTACAGTTTGTTTGGTTTTTTCCCCTCAGATTGCAAGTACTTTAAATATGTATCACACCAAGGCTGCAAAGCTCAGGTGAAAAGGTTTCGGATCCTGAAGAAATTTGTGAACAGGCACAATCCTGTCTACTTGAGAATATCTGGGCTTTCTGATTCCTCTGTACAACCTTGATTAGAAGGCATCCTTAAGGTTCTTGTACTTTTTCCTCTCTGTAAAACTGACTTCTGGGTTGGTGCTACTCTGAAACTTCTGGGCAGATCGTATCGACTCAGTATGAGACTTTTTTATATGCTTCTGTAAAAACTCTTTGGTTTGTATTTATTTTATAATAAAATGCATATAAACCAAGTGATGAGGATGAAGAGTTTCTTTAATGTTAGTCCCATATTTCTGTGTGAAATGCAAACAGCATTGATTTCAAATACAGCCTGAAAATTACTTAGTTGTTATGGTTTGGAATCTCTGTTTCACTAGGATTGCAGGGTTGAGCCTCCTCATGTCTAGATGCAGAGATGTTGGAAAGTAGTTCAAACTCCATTCAGGACTAGCAGTGGCATTCATAACAGGTGACATGCTTTAACCCAAGAACAGTACTTGACACACTGTCCAAAAGTGTTTTCAACTTGTAAAGGTTACATGCCTTCTGCTTATAACTGATAATTTCCTGAAATAGGGAAAATGGAGAGGCATCAGTCACTTTTTATAGCTTTGTATATTGAGAAGAGTTATTGATTGTGAAGATCTACTGCAGCTTGTTCAAACATGATGCAGTTCAGCATGTCTAAAGGTGGTTTTTCCACGTGTCATACTTAGGGCCTGTCCAGTTCAGGGATTGTTTTCACCTTGCTGGTAGGAGGGAGTAAAAGGTTGCTGTAGCTGCATGGCTGCAGTGTTGCACTGCTTTGAAAGAGCAAGGGCACAGAAGTACTGAAAACTCTCACTTGGTGGAACAGACCTTCTAGAATATTTTTTTGCAGTCTTGCCTATGACTTGAAATATGCAGTGTTGCTGTGCTTGGAAAGCACACCTTAAATGTAAATTGTCACAAACTAGCATTCCAGCTTGCTTGAAAACAACAACAAAATGCTTTCCAAGTACTACTTCTGTTTTAATGAGAGATCTGTAGAATTCTGGAGGATGAACTGCTTGAACCCACCTCTGGGAATGAAACAAAGATGCCTTTAGTAGCAGAGTACACATGTGCTTTTAAAAACTCAGTGTTTGTCTTGAATTTTGGCCTGGATTAATTATGGGTCATGTGAGATGTGCCTTAAGACAATGTGTCTAGCATTAAGTGAGAACTACTTGCTTTAACTGTATGGTTTATTGAAAAAAGGGAATTACTCATCATTCCCAACTTGTGTGCTCGTTTAGTTCTGACTCCGAAGCAATGCTGTTGCCTCGCTTTGTAATAGTCAGGGGTTTTGTTGGAGATCCTCAGCTGGGTTTTCACTATTTTAATTTAGTTGTGAAGTTTCAAGATGTTCCTCCCCAACATCTCATAAGGTATCCCACAGCCCTGGGAAGCAACGGCCCCCTTAGCTGAGAGAAGTGGTCCAGATGGTTGGTCCCAGTGACTCATCTTGATGGGTTTCATGCCTGGGCAGTGGGACTAAAGCTGTCCTGGGTGAGCCCTGGAGGCAACCAGGCAGGGTGTCCCTTCCCTGGAGGCCTTAATTTGACTTCCTGCCTACCATTTTGTTCTTCTGGACTTGCAAAGACAGGCCTTTGATGGGCTGGTGACTCTCCTCTGATGGTCCTGAGGTGGTGAATCCTAGGGGATAGGAATGATCTGCTTTGGCTCTGAATTCTGTGCTCTAGGTTTGATTTTCCTATCAATTGCCCTCCCCATCCCGTGTGCAAAGCTTCTGTGAGGATTTTTTTTTCTTTCTATGAAAGAAATATCACATCTTTTCTTTGCTGTTCTCCTTTGTGTCAAGGAACTTTTTCAGGGAATCCACATTTTCTGCACAGACCCAGTGTCTGTTGTTTCTCTGTTATTCCACCTCTTGCTCTGGTATTTTTAATATTAAAACCTAACATAATGATAACACAAAATTACACATCAGCTCTACCTCTTCTGCCTTCCCTGTTGTTCCATCTGTTGTTTTGATGCTCCTGCTTGCATTTTCCTGTTTTAAGAATTTCTTTACTAAAGTTTCAGACAAGCAAGGTAATGAAATGTCAGCTCCTTTTTAAAGCATGTTGATTGTGTGTATTCTGACTGCCTTTCTTCTCACAAGCAGGTTCTCTGTATTCTGAGCAATTGTCTCATTCTGGACACCAAAGTAATGCCTTAATTTCGGTGATTGTCTGCAACGTACGAGAGCAATAACCGAGATAAGCTGATACTTCAGCAGATATAAATAGTTGGATTAAAAAAGCTTTGTCTCCTGACAGCACTGAAATCTTGTGATTGGCATGTTTCCAGTTCAGTGAAGTCTAAGCAGAGACAGGATTATTGTGAGGCTGCTGGACAGTCAAGGTGCCACAGCAGAATAGGTGAAGGTTAAACACCCAGAAATTTAAAATAACCATTTCCCGGTAAAAACTTGGAGGAGGTCCATAGTCACAGGTGTCGCCTTCCACTGGTGGTTGTATTGAGAAGCCAGGACTGGGAGCATTGACTTTTCCATGAGCGAGATCCTGGGAGTGAATGGTGATGTGTGGGGGAGACAGGGAAGTTTTGAATGAGTGGAGGTGTCCCTATATGTGAGATTGTCCCTGCAGCTTCCATTTCCACTTGGCTGTGATGAAAGTTACCTTGTTCTGCTTATGGATGAGTAAAGTTAGGGAAGTGTCATACTCAAACACAGGCTGAGTACAGAGTGCATAAACAGGGTACACCTGCATGCACAGCTGTTGGGAAGGGCTTGCTCATGCATTCTTCACCAGAGGGGAGAGTGGGCAAAAGTCTCGTGCAGCTTTAAATGAGTTTAATGTCAACTGGGATCAAACCCTCAAAAATTCGTTAGCTTAAGCACAGGGTTACCACAGAATATCACAGTTGACTTCAGGTTTTGCTGGTGCTTTAAATAAATTTCTTCTCCTTCACTTTCTGAATTTCTTCTCATTTTAACCCTGAATATATATATGAATTTGTGGGTCACATCAATATCCCTGTAAAACTTTCAATCCTGAAATTACTTGTTCCTATGGTTAACTGCTGCTGCCTTTACTTGGTTGCATTTTATGACCCCTCTTCAGTCTGTATGAAACCAGACCCAAGTTTGGTGCATTTTAAAAGCTGAACAAAATGGTAGTTAGCAATTGAAAATTGTTCACTTGCGTCTTGTAAAGGGGAAGAGATTATCAAGTCCTGTGTATACATATCATATCTTGTATTTTTATTATCCATATTTCTGGGTGAAGGAGTTCTTATCCAATTTAAAAGAAAATGTAGGGATTAGATTTGTGAGTGCCCAGAAATGCCCAGAGGGAGGGTTCAGCTATGTGACGTGTGAAATACCAAAGAGGCAGCCCTGAGGGTTTCTCTCCTGCCAAGTAGTAAACTTCAGAGGGAAAAAGGGAGAGCGAATGTAAGCAAACCTCAGTGCCTGCTCCATGGCTGGCAGGGAATAAAATGGAGAAGATGAATGAACTATATTATGAAGAAATCCAGGATTTCTATACATCTGACCTCCAGACACCTACACTGAAGGAAGTGAATATTTGGCCACAGGCTGGAAGGAGCAGTAGCAGCTCTGGAGTTTCCTTTTCTTGCCCACATGTCTGTCTTTGCCTCTTCTTGTCGTGCCTGCCAGGCAGTGTGCTGGGACATCCTCAGTGTCTAGATTATGGGCCACCTTTCCAGCCTCCTTTTCACTTGGAGTTCTGCTCTGCCTATAAAAAATTTGGCTGCTGTGATCAGGAGAGAGACAACAGCATTGCAGCAAAATACTGGGACATCATGGATTACATTGATCCCCGGGGGCATAAGCTGTGTGGAACCTATATCAAAGATATCCTGTGTCAGGTAGGGCAGAAAAATTATATATGTATTCTATGCTTTGGGCTGGTTTGGGAGCCAGCTGTGGTTCTGACAGCTCCTTATAACTGATTGTGTTGCCTGAAGGGAAGTGTGTGAGCAGGGAAAAGGGGCTGAAAGGGTAATGGCACCTAATCCTCAGCGTGCATTTTGCAAAGCGCTTTGTGTAAGTGCATCACTCTGGAATCTGGCAATAAATAGTGACATTTGCGAGCAATAATGGTTTATGAAAGCATTGCCCAGTGCAGATGATGATGGGAATCCTGCTGCTCAGTTGTTTTTTTCATAATGAAGGAGAGAATTACAGATCAATATTTATCTTCTGCTTGCAGCTACCAGATGCTGGATTACAAATTGTACATAATCAAATGATATGGGAATTATGGGTGAGGTGTTTGGATCTCTGCACTGCGTGAAGGATGTGTTTTGATTGTGTTCCTGCTGAGCATGCTCCAAATGGTGTGGTTGTTAAAGTAGAACAAAATTTAGTAGGCAGTGGTTTGAAACAGCTGCTCCAAGGTCCTCAGGCTGCAGTCACAGCATTTTCATCAGTGCTGTCTCCACACTGCCCACCTGGCTCATGGAAACAGGCACTGTACAGGGAGGAAAGACCAAAGGCACTGTTCTGGCTGAGCTCCTCTGCATCCCTGTAATTAGAGGGCAGAACCCACCTGCCTTTTTAACAACTGGTAGTCATGCAAAGCTGGACTCGCTGCATGCCAAAATTCAAAGCAGCCAAAAAACACACTTAATCTTTCTAAGAAAGTGTAAAACTCTTGTAGTTAATATTTCCTTTGCTCTAAAATATTATCTGTGTACCAAAATGTTTCCACTCTTTTCGGATGCTGGCAAGATTCTGGCATCTTCTTGGGGTAAGGGACACATCCTTTCAGCACCAGGGCTAAAAAAAGTAGCATCAGGGTGGTTTGTCATTTTAAAGTCAGTTAACCAGAAAAAGATATGTTACAGGTCCTAGCAGAACCACCGGTGTTGATGCTATGAAGATTTTTCTACATGTTTCAGGTAGAAAAAGAACACTGTAAAAATTTACTATTTCTTCTTTGATTGCTCATTCTGCAGGGCATAATGTAATTTTGTTTGAAGTGTATTTTGCAAACAAACAAACAAAACCAAAACAGAACAAAAAAAACCAAACCCCACACCCTTATTTACTTACAGATTTTCAAAGTTATAAACTATTACTCTCTTTTTTATCTTTTAGAGTAAGACTGCTGTTAAACCTTTGAGGAGGAGCTTGTGATTATGTTATGTGTTGCTTTTCCTGGTCAAGTTGGTGACAACTATGGAAATATGTTGGGTTCTCTAGCAAATATTTGGCTGTTGAATTAGTGAAAGACTGAAGGTCTACCAAATGCTTTTGCTTTAGGAAGCCACTTTGCTGGAAATTGTTGCTGATCTCCTGTGGAAGGGATGTGAAATGATGACATCTCCATTCTACCACCTCCACAGTATCCTGAGAGTTTGTAGTCATTACCTGTGAAATGTTCACGTGTACTTGTTGCCACATTAAATACGAAAAGACAGATGCATTTATGTGATCAGCATGTAATTGTGCCAAGTGCTTGTTTCTGCAGTGTATGGCTGGACTTCAGAAAAACCACTGCTGTTGGTAGGGAGTGCTTTTATGGATATTATCCCTATGGAACTTAGGATACAAAGATTAGTCTCAGAAGCAGTGGTAGACAAAATAATATTGTTAGCTTTTGTCTTTTGAACAAAACATTGCAGGAAAGTGGTGTAGGTGCTTATTGATAAACCTGAATAGTAGCCGCTCTAATTAAGCAAAGGCAGCATTATTTCACATTTTTGGGGAAGATCAGAGCAGTAGCTGTGTGTTGTGACAAAGCAGCTCATTCAGTTAGATGTTCCTTCAGTGCCAAAGCCAGCAGACAATAACAACCAGACAACCTTCCTGGTGTGGCAATGAGGAGAGTGCTGAGCATTGCACAGAGGAAGCTGGTTTTGGCAACAGCAGCAGTTGGTCCCACAGAGCCCAAGAAGGATGCAATGGAGTGCACCTTACCTTGGCAGTGGGGCTGTGTGTTTCTTAACAGATAGATGGTTAAACAGGGATGTGTTCTGGATCATGGATTTCCTGCTGTCACTCTAAACCAGATTAATTTCTCTTAAAAACTAACAGGCTAGAAGAGGCATCTGAAGCAATCTGGCTCTGCTGGTACAGCTGTTTCAGTTTGTGTCTGGCAAGATCTGGGTCTGTTTTAGTTAGCTACACTTATTTTAAGAACTTAGAGGTTTAGAGTCTGACCCCCAGCTGAGGTGTTCTAGGATTTAGCTTAAAAAACTGAATATGAAACTCTGAAAACTGCCTGTAATGTTCTTAAAGAGGTGTTGTACAAGTTGCGTGACTAGAAAATTTCCCTGGATGCAAACCTTGCTATGTGTGCTAGAACAGCTGTTTGGCTGATGGCTGGGAGGCTTCTCTGGCTTCTCTGTTCAGAAAACTGCTACAGGAGAGGCTTAAAAAAACCAAAAAGGCCAATTAAGCCTTGTTGAAGATGACTGAAAGCTGTGATATTAGCATGCAATGGGAGCTGATGCAGGGACAGCAACATACTTTCTAAACTAGTTTTAATCAGAGGCCTGACTTGATTTCTAAATGCATACTCTTCAGAGAAGCTATTACAAAACAGCAGAGAAGCATCAATGTGATCTTAGGAGTTTCTTTGGTTTTATAAAGTAGTGAGGTTAATTTTCCAACATGCTTGAGTGAAATGAAAGCAGACAACTAACAGTGACTGCACGGCCACCTAATCCTGGGAGTTTACACAGACCCTGAGGAACAGCCTCCATCTCATGTGTCTTGCTGGGTTTATGTGCTGCAAGCATTGTTTCGCCAGGCAGACATTGTGGGGGAAGCCCAATGGTGGGAAAACGTGGCAGCTGCTCAGGGGCTACACTTATTTGGGAGGAAAAACTGTCAGAGACCTTTATACTGCAGCCTGTTGGCAGAATGGAGTTGAGGAATCTCAGAGGTGGTGAGAATATGCCTTATTTCAGAGGCTGTTGTTTTTTTAATGTTGTCAGGTTGCTAGTCTGGGAGCTGGACTCTGTTCCCACTTATTTGAGAGAAATTAAAAATGTTTTCAAAGGTGTTAATAAAGTAATCACTTCAGAACAGAACTGAGAGGAGCGTTAGTTTTCCAATGACTTGTCCACAATGGAATGGTGAGCCAGCTGCAGCCACATGGTAGTGAGAATGAGGGAGATTCCCAGGATTAGAAATGCAGGTTAGACTCTGTCTACTCTCCCGCACCTTTCCTTCGGGACACCTTATCAGGCTGTCACCTCTCCTTGCCTCCTAGTCACTTGAAATCAGCACCATATTTTGTGAAAATACGGTGCTGATATACACACGATATAACTAAAACCTAAGCCTGTTTGAGGGTGCACTCATGAGTGTGTAGTGGTGAAAGCAGAGAGGGTGAGCAGTGGCTAATGGACTCCATAACCATGAGGGCAGGGACAGGCCAGCCAGGTGTGGCTAAATGCCTGCACCAAAGCTGCTCTTCTTCAAGGAGGTGAGAACAGAAAGACAAGGATACTTACTGGAAGCTTTGACTTTTGCGGATGGCGCTCAGGGCCTCGTGGTGCCCTTCCTTGTTATGGAAAGACATTAAACATGGGGAAAATGGTGTGTTTCTGCCAACTAGGGCTGGGGTCAGGCTGCATGGGCAGGCCTGGGAGATTTGGCTTCCCTTTGCAAGGCTGGAGGCTTCTGATTTGAGAAGAGGGAGAGGTTCCTTAGAGATGTGATCCAGGAGCAACAGAAACAAGCTCATTCTATGCAGCTTAGTAGCCAAATGGCAGCAATGAAGAGTGAGAAACTGTACCATCTAAGAACTGAACTTTGCTACTCACAAATCATATCTGTTCTTATTATGGCTAAAAGCCCTCAGGTACTTCTGTGAGCAAACAGCTTGCTGTGTGAAGTTTGGAATCAGGGACTGTAGTTTTCACATTAAATATCCTGGAAAAGCTGCTTCTTGCACAAAAAAAAAAAAAAAAAAAAAAGCGCCAGTGCTTGTATAGCTGCCCAGATTTTTTAAATGAATTTTGTTTAATGAGGCAGACTTGTTTAATGAGGCAGAAAAATTGCTAATGTAGTAGTTCTTCATTCACCGATTTCCCGTGTATTACCTTCCTACAAAAGTGCCAAATAAAAGACCTGGATAGATTGTTTTCAACTGCTGGCATTGAAACCAATAAAATAATATTTCTGCAGAGTTTAGTCTCTTCTGTTTTAAATTCTGCAACTTTGTGCTGATTAAAATAGAGGTGGGATTTTAATGGAATTGTTTTATGGAAGTTCTGGCCCCAAATTTCTACAAGATGGGGAGTTAAAGTTTAGGTACAAATTCAAATGCAATGCCTGATTTTCAGAATTTAACCTGTATTTTGCACAGATAAGACTTAGTAATCTTTGAAGGAACATAATTTAAATGCGTAAGACTTGAGAATGTTGCTTGCAGTGTTTTTTTCCTGATGATCACATGATATCATATGATGATATCATGTCAATGATATCTACAAGAATTGCATAAGATGATATTTACTTACCTGAACCATTTTTAAATCTCAACTACATCTGCTTTGGTAATACTGTGCATGCAGGAACATGACTGGAGTTGTACAGCATCAGAACAAAGATTAATTTAGCCTGTATATTTAATTGATGTACATCTGGCAGAGTTTCCCCTTCTTTTTTTAACCTGGCTCCTATTACCTTTACCTGATGCTCCCTCATTTTTCTTCTGGGGGGAAGTGTAAATATCACAAGTGACTTCTCCATGTCACTTGTGATGTTTACAGAGCTCTGTTAAGTTGTTACCCTGCTCTGATTACCTCTCTGCAAGACTGTTCTTTATGTTTTCTGCATTACTAATTTTTCATTTTATTAACCAGTTTGTTTTCATGAAAACATTTTGGCTACTCCCAGATATGTGTACACAGTCACATACTTACTTTCTCTTAATTTCTAGGAATGTTCTCCATATGCTGCACATCTCTATGATGCAGAAAACCCTCGGACACCTCTAAGAAGCCTCCCAGGGCTGTGCTTTGACTATTGCTCCGAGTTCCATTTCAACTGCCGCTCCGCCATCCGCCTGCTGACGCGCGACAGGCACATCCAAGAGTGCTGCGAGACAAACAGAACGCGCTTTTGCAACCTCCTCCACCTGCACGACGAGGACTACTGCTTCCCCAGCGTGCTCAGGAACACGGCCCTCAACCACAACCTGGGCTCCGTGGTGGAGGACCAGGGAGGCTGTATCCAGCTCTGCCTGAGCGAGGTTGCCAACGGCCTGCGGAACCCGGTGCTCATGGTGCATCCCAACGACCGCTCCCACCGCCTGTTCCTGGCCGAGCAGGTTGGCATCGTCTGGGTCTTCCTGCCCGATGGCAGCCGGCTGGAGGAGCCCTTTCTGGATATTAAAAGTATAGTGCTGGCTACACCGTGGCTAGGGGATGAGAGGGGCTTTCTGGGAATGGCTTTCCACCCCAAGTACAAGTACAATGGGAAGTTTTATATCTATTACTCATACATGGATAAGAACCAAGTGGAAAAGATCAGGATCAGTGAATTGAAGGTTTTGGCATCTGATGCCAACAAAGCTGATCCACGCTCTGAAAGGTAAAGTTCAAAGTTGAATGCTACTGTAGGCCACAATGAGAAATCATTTTTCTCTGTCTCTGTTAGAGAGACAGATAACCCCAGATATCAATACAGATTCGGGATGAATGGATTGAGAACAGCCCTGCTGAGAAAGACTTGGGAGTGCTGGTGGATGAGAGGCTGGACATAAGCCAGCAATATGGACTTGCAGCCTAGAAGGCCAACTGTGTCCTGGGCTACATCCAAAGCAGCGTGGCCAGCATGAGGGAGGTGGTTCTGCCCTTCTATTCCACTTTCATGAGACCCCATCTGCATCCAGCTCTGGGGTCCCAAGCACAGGAAGGACATGGATCTGTTGGAGTGAGACCAGAGGAGGGCTACCAAGATCATTAGAGGGATAGAGCACCTCTTCTACAGGGAAAGGCTCATAGAATTGGGATTGTTGATATTGGAGAAGAGAAGGCTCTTGGGGAACCTAACTGCAGCCTTCCAGTACCTAAGGGAGCCCACAAGAAAGCTGGAGAGAGACTGTTCACTAGAACATGTAGTGACAGGACAAGGGGGAATGGCTTCAAACTGAGAGGGGGTCTAGATTAGATATTAGGAAGAAGTTCTTTACTGTGAGGGTGGTGAGGCACTGGCACAGGTTGCCCAGAGGAGTCTTGGATATCCCACCCCGAGAAGTGTTCAAGGCCAGACCAGATAGAGCTCTGAGCAACCTGGTCTAGTGGAAGGTGTCCCTGCCCACAGGAAAGGGGTTGGAACTAGATGATTTTCAAGGTCCCTTCCAATGAAAGTGATTCCTTCCACTTGCAGGACCTGCAAATTCCCAGTCACCCTGGTTCAAGTGTGTGACTGGCCTACTATAAAACTACCAGGCTCAAGGTCACACAGTAAACCAAAGTTGAATTGAAAAGAGAAACCAGGATCTAGACTTCCAGGTCATCTTCTCTCTCCATCTTGTACTCTTGTCTTCTAAAGAGAAGCAACAGCCTAATATGGAATTTATATCTGCCCTAAGTGTTTTGTACTGTAGGAGAAGAAGGATGCTTTGCTACAGTACTATACACTCTTTTTATCTGCTGTGTGTGCACCTACCCTGTTCCCTGATAAGAAAAAAGCTAATTCTCAATTATGGAGGAGAATTTGTTAATAATGGTCTTCTTTTCTGTAGCATTTTACAATCACCCTAACATGCTTCTGAAGCCCTCAAATTCACCAATTGTTTCTCATACGAGAAAGCAGAACACACGTGCCACAACCAAAGTATTCCCTGCAAAGGAACACGTTCTGTATTTGCAGTTGTGTTTTCAGAAGAGCTGTGGTACTCCTGTGCCTGTGGTGGTGGGTGAGCTCTGCAGCACAGCAGGTGCTAATGCAGTGCAGGCCAAAGCAGGAGTCCTGCTTGGTTCATGGGAAAAGTGTTTCCTTGAGGGGTGCCACGCTGAAAGGAGCTCTGCTGTACAGCAGGAAGGCAGCCTGATGCTGCAGGCTCACAGGAAGTCAGGTGCCACCCAGCAATGTGTTCGACAAAGCTGGCACATCTGTGCAGCTGGGACATCCTGCTTTCTTCTGTAGGAGTGGTGATGTGATGTTTCTGCAGGCTCCCAAATGTTCAGTCCTTCCCAGTACCTACATCTGGACTTCATTGTCTTTTTTTTTTGTTTGTTTTTTGTTGTAAGGAATCTTTTGGAGCTTGAGGAACCAGCTGCAAATCATAACGGTGGGCAGCTGCTCTTTGGTGTGGATGGCTACATGTATATATTCACAGGGGATGGAGGGAAAGCTGGAGACCCTTTTGGAAAATTTGGGAACGCTCAGAACAAGTAAGTAGGAAGGGAGGTGGAACCTTTGAGCTTGTTCACAAGATACAGTGTTTGGAAGTGAGACAGTGTGGAAGAATAAAAGTAAGAGTGCTTCCTGAAAGTGCTTGTGCATCTGCAAGTCTGTCTAATGCACTATTTCAAAAGTAAAAAATTTTGCATTTTGAAAGCCAAGTTGTTTAGGGAGGAGAGAGTCTTCTGATTTGAGAAGGCTGCAAGACATATCAGCCATTGGTTAATTTATTTTGGACAGATAACTTTCCTTTGAAAAGGGGGGAAGAGAAAGAGAATTTTTATGTTTTCAGTTGGCTCTCGTGCTGGGGTTTCTTTTTCTGTCGTTCTCCTTAGGAGTACTTTGTTGGGAAAAGTTTTGAGGATTGATGTGGATGGAAGAAGTGCCGATGGAAAGCCTTACCGCATCCCTCCTGATAACCCATTTGTGTCCGATCCCAAGGCCCGCCCTGAGGTTTATGCTTATGGGGTCAGGAACATGTGGCGCTGTGCAGTTGACAGAGGAGACCCTGTCACAAGAAAGGGAAGAGGGAGGATATTCTGTGGGGATGTCGGGCAGAACCGGTTTGAAGAAATTGACCTCATTGTTAAAGGAGGCAACTACGGCTGGAGAGCAAAGGAGGGATTTGAATGCTACGACACAAAGCTTTGCCACAATTCCTCTTTGGGTAAGGAAGAAGTTTTCTTACAGGAGATTACTTTATTATATGTGTATATTTAATGGGCTCTAGCACTGCTTTTCCAGTGAAGATGAATAATCCCGTGTTGTGTGTTAAATGGAGATTGTTTACTTATGACCAGAAATCCCTTCTCCCCGGCCCTGCATGTTGAAATTATGCTCTGCCTCTTCAGGGAATTTCCTGCCACACACTGCACCTGATAAGGTGTTTAAGTTCAAAGCCTGTGCCTTTTGTAGACGGCATTTTCCCAGTGAAGTCATGAAAGCAATGAATTTTGTTTAAGTAGAAAAGGGATCCTCTTCAGAGGCTCTGAGCCACGACTGTGGCTAAGGAGAGTGGACTAGGCTGATGCTGAGACCCTGAAACAACTCCTGTGGCAGAAGCAGTGTGTCCTAGCAAGCAGGATGCTGCAGTAGAATGCCCAAAAGCTGTTCTCTGGGTCTGACTGTGGGTGTGATGGACAAACTCCATTCCTGCCTTAAAAGAAAGAGTAGAAATTAAAAGAGTGGTGGTCTTTGTTTGCAAAGCATAGTAGAAGACCTGGATATTATTACAACGTTCCTTAAGCTGAGACCTGAAGACACCTGGTCTCAAGCTCATGTAGGTGTTTCTGAAACATTTGCATGAGCAGGCAAGTGCAGAGTGTGCATTACTGCACAAATACAATGCAAACACACTCTGCTGTGCCAGCACCCACATAGCTCTCAAGTTCTTGTTTGGTTGCTTTCCTAATGGCCCAGTCCTCCATTGAAAACAAAACTGAATTGGATTTTGCCAGTTAATCTATGGTTTTTAATGAATTGCATTTGTGATCTTCATCCTCATTGTTAAAGACAAGCTACTTGATCCCAGGAAAAAAGTGAGGAGAGGACTAAAATTTTGTGGGATCTAATAATTCAACACGAGAAAGGGCGAATTAAATTTTAGCACTGCCAGAGACAAAGTCTTTATTTTATTAAAGTCTTACGACATAGAACACTTATTCATGTTCTGTGCTGAGAACGTCAGTGAACCTACGAAGATGCTGAGCTAATTGCAAGTGCTTGATCTTCTTTCTTTCTCTAAAAACACTAATATTGGTAAAGATGAATCCTGCTGAACACAAACCTGCTGCAGGCTGATACCTTTCTGCATTGTTTGCTTGATGCAAAGAATCTTGGTTCTATGTGTCATGGAAGCTCATCACGACTAAGCCTTGATGAGCAAGTACACGAAGGGCGCCTTAAAGCCCCTGGGCCTGTTCCGTCCCAGAGTAAATTACTGAGTTCCTACTGAAGTTTCATTGTGTGCTTTGTTGAACTGTATTGGTCCTTCTTTTAATGGTACCTGTCAGTGTCACTGAGCAATTGCTTTTTGATGCTCTCTGGAAGTAAATTTTCTGACTTCTTATTTCTCTGAGTTTAACAGACGACATTCTCCCAATATTTGCGTATGGCCGCAGTGTGGGGAAGTCAGTCACGGGAGGTTATGTCTACAGAGGATGTGAATCACCCAACTTGAATGGCCTTTATATTTTTGGTGATTTCATGAACGGGTGAGACTTGGCTGTTTTCTCTGCAGCTCCCATTCTGTACTCTCATCTGGGCAAATAACTGTGATTGGAGCATCCCAAAACCTTTAGAGCTGGAGTAAATGAGAACATTGGATGTCTGTGTATTAGATTAAGTGCTCTCTTGGACTATTATAACAACTGGTTTGGTTGGAATCTAAACTTACTCAAATTTAGAATCCTTAGGATACGTTTGCTTTTGTTCAGGTCTGTTTTTCCAAAAATCAGCCGACAGTCAGGGTCCTCACTGACTTTTTTTCATGATTTTGTAATGCATGATTTTGACAAGAACTAATTCTGATAATGCAAACATAAAACACGGTTTTATTTTTCATCTAGTCGACTTATGGCTTTACAGGAAGATGAGAAGACAAATAAGTGGAAGAAGCACGATATCTGCATTGGCAGCACAACAGCTTGTGCTTTCCCTGGAATGATCAGTTCTTACAGCAAATTCATCATCTCATTTGCTGAGGATGAAGCAGGTAGGTATTGTGCTAGCCATACCTTCACTGGAAACTGTAGTATCAGTTCTCTGTTGTAGGGAAAATGTGTAAAATTGTGTGGCTCCTCACAAGTTACTGCAGACTAGGCATTGCAAACAGGTTTGTGGCTGTCTCAGCATGGCAGGGAGAGTTGGTCTGTGGTTCAGAGAGGTCTCCTGCTCTGTGTGGCTATTGCAGATTTGCTTGATGGAGAGCTCAGGAGACAGATTGTCATGTCAAATATTCCAGGTTCACTAAAGAATCTGAGCTCCTGTTTGTTGCAGCCTTTCCTTGTCCTTTTGTTGTTATTTGTTTGTGCTGTTTCATTAATCAAAAGACTATATCAATGCAATTCACTTTTTCATTGTAACAGCTCATCCTTGCTTGAGTTCCTGGAGCTTATCTGAATTTTCCCTGCTTCCTTAGTATAAGTCTCAATCTTATTCAAAACATCAGCACTTTACACAGTGGATTATAGACCAAGGCTTTATTTGGGGATTAGTGAAGCCACTCATTTTAAACTTTAGCATAAAGGTCTCAGCACATAGGATATTATTAAGGTCACAATGACCAGATCTCTCACCAAGGTGGAAGTACCAATGCATATTTTGTGCGCTTTTTTACATTCTCCTGACACAGCTATGTAATACAAAATGCAGCTATGAGTTTTTGGAGAACACAGGTGTGGTTTAGTGAGCTCTGATGTTTCACCATTCATCAGAAAAGAGATTTGCTTGCAATGAAAAGATCCTAGATGGTCTGGTTAGCATATTCTGTCAAAGCTGCATGGAGATGCAGGCTTTGTTGTATAATGTATACAATTTTTAACTGTTCTAGCAATATGTGGAGTAAGTCTATGTTAAATGTCTCTTCTCCTGGTGGTTCTTTTAGAAAACAACATGGTGGTGTCTTCCACAACGACCATAAAAAAAATAAGAAGCTTCTGTTGGATTAGCCAATTTAGCTCTTTTGGGATTTTTTTTTTTTTTTTTTTGGTATGACTATGAGATAGCTAAACATTTCTTGTGTGGTCTTTCCCTCTATTTGTAGCTTCTGGCTACTTCTTCGGTACAAACATGTTTTAAAAAATACATATTTATACAGAGGAAATTAACCTTTTGGAGAGCCACAGACATGAGGTAATGAAGGTCCTGCTCAGCCATTTTGCCTGACTGAGAGCTGCTGGTTCTGTGTGGAACCCTGCTGTGGCCAAGAGATGATTTGGTGTCTGTGGGACCCCACCTGCCCAGATCAGGGTGAGGCCAAAGCCTGCTTCTTGGACATAAGGCATGACTGAGGGGGTAACTGAAGGGGTTTGGCTTTCTGACCACATGAATTAGTGAAGAGCCAGGAAAGAGAGGAGAACTGTGATTCAGCTTGGGCACTTGTATCTAAGACTAGTTTTCTTTTTTCACTTCCATTTAGGTGAGCTGTATTTTATGTCTACTTCTCATCCCAGTGCTTATGCGCCACATGGATCGCTCTACAAGATTATTGATCCTGCAAGGTTTGTAGTTAAAGATGTTTTTCCAGGCCAAATTCTTCTGTAATCACCATATGCTCTTCAGCTCTCACAGTAAAAGTATGCTAAGTACTACTGATAGATAATCTCACTGATATCCACATTCAGTCCTTGGTTTTTGTTCACCCACTGGACATCTGGTGCAACTTTAATCAGTTTTAGTGAATTTATTCCTTACTTGTCATACCTGTGCACACAGAAATAGGAATTAGAGTTGAAATACCTTGGAAGATCTGGGAGAGTTAAGGATTAGAAGGTCTCCTTGATTACATATCTGAAGTATAGCACAGTGATGTTTTAAAAAGAACAGTCCATATCCTTCAGGGTCATTACATCAAATATCTACCATGCACTTTAATATAAATAAGTAAATTGCACTCCACAGTTTAGTTTTCTTCACGAAGATGAGTGAAAGCTGGTGGTTCATGCAGTGTTCAAATAATAACTGGAATCTGAACCTGAGTTTTTCCAAGCAAAATGTTTTTCCCCATTAAGCAGTAGTCCTTGCTAAAGTCTGTTTTTACAATAATATGCACACTTACATAATTTTTTCCTCTCCCAAGATTTTGGATCTTGCTAAAAAGCATTAAATGGGTTTCAAATCACCCTGTAAAGGAGATACAGTACAAACGTTCCCGTGCTGTTGCAGAGACTTCAGACACTAACAAAATGAAGACACCAAGTTATGTTTTCTTGTGAAGTTAAATCCAAAGTAGATAATAAACTGAAGCTCTGTGCCACAGTGATGGGAATGGGAACTTTTGAGTCTTTTACTTGCTGCAACTCCTTGAGGAGACTCCTGCCTTTAACACTTACAGTCTGCCAGGAAGTTTTTGAACTGCATGAATTGCGGCTGACCAAAATACAATATTTTCAACTAAAAACATTTATACTTGTGAGCTTACATAAACATCAAGAGCTTTTGCATGCTCTATTTCACCAAAGAAAAAAAGCTCTGTAGTCTCTATGCTACTCCCTAATGTGCCATGAAGACTCTGTGCTTTTGAAACTTCATGTCCTTCACTTCTAGAGCAGAACCAGGCACTTATTCCCTTGGCTCTCTGGAATTTATTCTTGTATTTTCTGCTTCACCTTGTTTACCTTAGCCTGGATGCTGCTCTGTCACCTTTGCCCTTGTCTGTTTTTTTAAGCATGTTGCAGGATTGTCCAGGCTCCTCTGGAGCCTGAGAGTGCTTGGCCCTGGAGCAGAGTGTCCTAACACCTCCAGCTCCTGGGCTGTACTTTGGCCTCCTCCTGACTGTATCATGAGTGGAGATTTTTCCTTTCTCCTTTGCATTTTAATGCTGTTTATAGGATTCTTCTGTTACAGTCTTGCTGGGATAACTGGCTCCCCTGATGGGAGCAGTCCCAGTCTGCCAGGCACTCCCTGCCTCCCGCCCACACGTCAGCCAGCACGCTGGCAAGGGCAGCAAGTCACACAAATACGTGCTTTCAGAACATTGCCAGAGCCACTGCCATATACCTGATGGCAACTCAAACTTCCCTAGGAACCTGCCAGGAAAACTGATGACAGCAATGCCATTTGTCCCCAGTGCAGCTTGTCTTTCCAGCATGACTCTTGGAGACAGCAGAGTGGTTGCCTGGATTGGCACCAAATTCCTTCAGTCATAAGCAGAGGGAAAATGAGTTAGGAAGTGGTTTAAAAATTAGAGAGGAGAAAGAGACCGTGGGATCAACCCCCCTACCCCAAATCCCTGCAAGCAATGCCAACAACCCTGCTTTAGTAACCTTTTTTTTTTAAATTGAAATGGTATGGAGGAAGCACTTGGCTCTTGCCACTGTCTGAAGGAGAATGCTAATCACAAGAAAATGCAGTGCCTTAGGTCATGCTTTGCTTTGCTCTGTGCTGTCAAGCATGCCAAATTAGAAGAACCTGTTCTTATTTGTCCTATAGCAATTCCCTTGGTGGGTACAAACAACACAGGTGTGTTGTGCTTCTTTGTACCCCCTTCCAGTCATTTAATATGTGACAGCTTTACCTTGGGGAAAATGTGTGTTAGGTTTGGGGTTTTTCTATGCTTTTGTACTGTGGGAGATTGTCAGGGAACACCAGGAGAAGAACATGGACACATTTTCTTTGCAGTTGTTCCTCCCTCACTCTTTGCCTATTTCTTTCCTTTCTCACTCCTCTCACTGCAGCACCCTTTGAAGGTCACACTAATGTTTGTGGGGCTGTATGGGAACATTCTGCTCTGTGTGCAGAGATCCCTGTGCTGCACTGTGAGGGAGGGCAGAGAATTGTCACTGACAAGCCCTGTGTGCATGAGTGAGACTCCCCCACTTCAAGGTGGGATGCACAGGCCAGTATTGGTGAGGACAACCCAAAGCGACAGATCCTCTGAAATTGAAATCTTTTGAATTCAGTGGTGGGCAGCAAGTTCACAAAGGCAGGCCAGCATCCCCCCACAAACAAACAAACAAACAAACAAACTGGCTATAGATGCTGGATAAAAACAGTCCAGGCTGTCTGATGACAGAAACTTAACAACAAGAGTGCAACTTAACAACAAAAGCTGCAGCCTTCCAGCGGTTTTTGGGACAGGGATTTTGTGGCTTGCAGCCCTGTGTTGGGCTCTTGAATTCCACCCGTGTTTCACTCCAGGTGCCTAAAATGCTTTCATGCCTCTTCCACCAGAGGCAAATGACAACAGGTGATTGATGTGTGCCTACAGAATAAATAGTTCCCTAACAATCTCTGACATCTGCATGTGGGTTTCTGTTTTCCAAGGAGAGCTCCACCAGGGAAGTGTAAATACAAGCCCGTTCCAGTGAAAACAAAGAGTAAGCGGATACCATTTGTTCCACGTGCAAGTAAGTTGTCAGGCTTTGATTTTACTGAGAAGCAAAACATATAGCCATCTTTCCGGGACGTGACTGGAATCTTTAGCAGTCTTAAAAACTAAGGCACTGAGCAGGACCAATCTTAAGTTTGGCTATCACATTTAACGTGTGCTTCTGCCATCTACTAGATGCCATGCCTTTTCTTAATCTCAGTCTCTGATTTCATATTAGCGTAATATGAAAAATTTGTATCATCAAGTCTGCCAAAGAAGGATGCAAGGTTTCATCATTCTCTGCCTGGAAGTAACTGTCCATAATTTCTAAAATTAAACATTTTATTTCCAAGAAAACCAAAGGGCTTCTGATGGAAGAACAGAGGTTTATAGTATGCATTTCTTCTTTCAGAATGTCAGCTATTTTTCTCAACTGTTGCTCTACTGAGGGTTTCTATCATTTGTATCTCTGAATTAGTGTTTTGCCTTAAAGCAGGGATACTGAACCATGTTAATTACTTTCCTCAGAGACTGTTCTTGAGCTGCTTAATGAACCTTCAACAGCCAAGCCTCCAAAAAAATCTCCTACCCTTCCAGCAGCCATCCCAATGGTTTCTTCTAGGAAAGCAAAAAAAACCCCATCCACCAAAATAAAAGCATCAACAGTGCAACCAGCTCCATCTGGTAAAGACAGGCAGAGAGTCAAAGCTGAGGCTAAACCTCACAAGCCAAGACAGGGAGAGAAGGTTGCACACAACTCCAGAACTACACCAGCACCACCTTTGCCTAAAAGGAAAAGCTTCCACTTAGCCAGATCCAAGAAGGTTCTTCCGAAGAACGCAGCACTAGCTAAGGGAAAACTGGAGAAGAGGAGGAAGCAGCAGCTTTTGAAGCTCAGTGATATATCAGAATAAGCAAGTCACTTGTAAGATGGTGAAACAAATGTCTTGAATAGTGACCAAATAAAAGAGAATTTGACTGACTTATGCCAGTGCTCCCAGGTGTGCCTCTGTTATTGGCAGTGTTAGCAGTCTCTATATATGTTTTATTAAACCTAAAGAGCACCAGCCTCCTAATATTAACTTTCTTTGCAAATCCTCCTATGATGTCCTTTTCTGACATAAGTGATTATGAGAGTCTCTGATGGACATTCACTGGTAAGATTTATCTGGGCATGACTGTCTAATAAATCCAAGTGCCTCCAAATTTTGGGACTTTGATCTTTGATAAAAGAATGTGGAAGAGACATGTCAATGACCTCACCTTCCTCTTTTTTTTTCTTTAGCTGAGATCCAGTGAAAATTGTATTTCAGGAGCAGTTGTTTTTCAGACAATGAAATTAGGTGGTTTTTTTTTCTTTTTAAAGGAGAACTACCAAGATGCTCAGAGGGCTGGAGCACCTCCTATGAATATACGGACTGAGAGAGTTGGGGTTGTTCAGCCTGGAGCAGAAAAGGCTCCAGGGAGACCTTATAGCAAGCTTTTAGTCCGTAAAGGAGGCCCACAAGAAAGATGAGGAGGGAGTTTTTACAAGGTCATGTAGTGTCAGGACAAGGGGGAACGGCTTGAAACTGACAGAGGGGAGGAGCCAAGGAACCCTCAAACACCCAAGTTACGTGTGAGCAATGAGGTGGAACCATCCTCTGGCTTCAGACCACCCACGGGGGACGCGGGGCTGTCACAACCCTCAAAAGTTCAGTTCCAGACAAGTGTATTTACCTGGGAGGCGCACCCGGGGCCGGACCTGCGCTCCCGCACTGGGCCGCCGAGCCCATGACGTCATTTTGCAGTTCCAGCGTTACGTCCGTCTCCAACCGCCACCCCCCGGAAACACCGGGTCGAGAATGCAAAAAGCACCTCCCCGATGCTGTGGCGGTGGCTCTCAGCCGGCGGGGAGCGACCTCAAGCCCCCAGTTTGGTCAGCGGGGGAAAAAAAAAAGATGAGCAAAACCCTAGGAGGCCCCAGCGAGGATCGAACTCGCGACCCCTGGTTTACAAGACCAGTGCTCTAACCACTGAGCTATGGAGCCACCTATCACTTCCAGCCCTGCCGACGGCTCCTGGCCCTCTCCCGCGCCTCCTTCTCGCGCTCCTGCGGGATCCCAGCGGTGCCTCCAGCCGCAGGGGCCGGGTGGGCACCATCTGCCCCCCGAGCCCTGCCCTCCGCCGACGTGTCTGCCCGCCCGAGCGCCAGGGGGACGGAGCGGCGGCACTCCTGCCGCCGGGGCTTCCAAGGCTCCCGGCCCCTTGGAGCTGTCTGGGGTCGCCTCATGCTCAGCCGCCCCGCACCCGTGTTTTCCATGGGAAAAGTTTCCCGTGTCCCGCTCCCAGCCTACCTGCACGGCGTTGCCCGAGGGTGGGTGGGGCCCTTCCCCCTTTATCTGTGGGCGGGCGCACCTGCCGCAAATTCCGAGCGAAGTTTCCCTGTCCTGGGATCGATTTCGCGTCCCGCCAGTCCTGTGAAGGAGGGAGCGGTCTCTCCCCCACAGAAAGTTTTGGGAGGTAAGGCTGCACAGCACGTGGTTTTGTGCAGACTGAGGAGAAAAAGTCAGTTTAAGTAAATTATAATCAACTCGCTGTTGTAAAACCTGTTACGTTTTGTGAAATAACTGTTGCAGGACAATTGGTTTAACTCTCTTGTAAATAAACCGTAAGTCTGGTTTGACTGGGAGATGAACCCAACAGCAGGATAGGTGTTGTGCAGCCTTCATTTCTTTCTTGATTTTTACCGAGCAAGGAAGTTGGAGGCTATTTGAGGATTTTCTCCTTTTCTTTGCATAAAAGAGCCAGTCTGTCACATGCAGACCTGCTCCATGAAAGCTTAGGTGAATGTGAAAAGATAAGCTGTGGAGAGGAAATTGAGAGACACCACTACAGGGTAATAAATCTGAGCAGTTTAGCGGCACACTGGAGTAATGTTCTAGAAAAGCAGACATGATTTGCTGGGTGCAAGCCTCAAAGTGCGTGTGACCAAAAGTAAAGCTCCTTGAAATGAGAATAGGCAGAAAAGGCTGCATTAAGGAGTTAAAGACCTTTCATCCGTCCCACACTCCACAAATCATGAACTAGGTCAACTTCCTCTTTTTATTTTTTTCTGTAGTTTTTATTTCACCTTCTGTTTAAATGGATATGATCTCTGTGGACAAGCTAGGCCAATTCTAGTGAACTCTGTCTTCTTGTTTATGTAAGACATTAAAATTACTTTAAAATATCTGCTTTTGACCTCCAATGTGGCAGCTGATAAATTCATGAAGTTTCACATTTCTTTGCTTGCCTTTTTCCCCTTTCCTTTGAAGATAGTGACTCTTTAGAGCTGGTAAATCTCTTCCAAAGAGGGCTAAAATGTCTCTGGTGAGAGTTCTGCTAATACCTCAGAGGAAAGAAATATAAGCATAGCTTGTTTTATAACCTTAAAGTAGGCAGGAGCAGAACTGTCTTACACTTCTCGTGCTATAAGACAATTCTACCTTCATTGGTCTAATGCATCTGAGCAACAGAGTAAGATGTATTCTGAGAACAGAACAGTGTTGAAATAAATCTTCTGTGATAACGTGGCTAACTGCCACCCCATGGCTTTTAACTTAGGTGCAAACATGTAACTATTGTGATTTCCCTGCTTACATATTTTGCTGCCCACTTAGAGCTCACTGCAACGGGGGCTACACCTCAAATACTGTGTAACGAGACAGAGCCTTTGGCAAACACTCTGGGTGGGATTCAGAGGGTGTGATGGTAGTACCACACTATCAGTAAGCCCCTTGACTTCTCTTTGTAATGGAAATGAGACACTTCTGGGATGTAAGTAAACCTTATTGGTAAACCAATAAGTCATCTGAGTCATGGTCTAGAGGTACCTGTTTCTTAGTTGACTGTGATGGGGTTCGATGCCGATGATGTCTGCGGTTCAGAGAGACACATCTCACTGGGTGTGACAGGTTTGTCCCACTGAGCTGTGGACAGGGAGCAGGTATCCTGCTGAGACCTGGCTGGGACACGGCAGCTGCTTTGTCTAACAGGCAAAGCAGCACTGCAGAGCTCCTGTCTGCAAGCTGCTAATGCTCTTGGCCAGTCCATATGCTCAGTCTCATTAGCACAGGAATAACCTTTGGTTTCATTTAATACCCATTTGATTTAGATGTTTAAACTAGAATAACTTGTAGTTGGAAAATTTCCCTCAGAGGACCAAGAGAATTTTCAGGGAGATGGCAAGATAAATCATATGTCTAAAGAAGACTCTATGATTCTTTCAGCAGCTAGGCATACAGATGTGAAAATGAAGCATTCAGGCGATAAGTGCCTGTCTAGTCTGCTGTTCATGGCTGATGAAAGCCACTAGGTGGAACCTAAGGACTGCATCAAAAGACCAGGAAAATCTTTTTAACAGACTTCAAATGCTGAAAAGTGAGGTTTTACCACACAAGTTTTTTTTAGAAAGATCTGTAGGACGACTCACCTTTAAATGTGTGCCAAGCGTGTAAAGGTGGACATTTATATGTGCGCTGTAAAATTTCTGCTGATTTCCGAAAAGATTAAACTTGTGCTGGGTGTTTCATTTGGTTCAGTGAACTAATACTGAAAGCAGTGGAGGGCTAATAGGAGCTGTTTGGTAAAAGCCCTGTGAAAGAATTAGGCAGGCCCTCTGCGAACTGCCTGGCTGGTATGACACATTTGGTTTTTGCTTTCCCATCAGAGAGTTTTGTAAGAGACGCTCCCATGGTAGGGAGGAATGCTGGATGTTACTGGGAGCAGTACACAGAAAAGTTTCCCCTTCCTGAGGAAAGATGTAAAGAAGGAGCAGGGTTGGAAAGATATATCCTAGACCTCTGCACTGAGATGAAACATCAAGCTAGAAAATAGGTTGGCTAATGTAAGAATAGGTATGGCCTTGCTCAGTCTGGGCTAAGGTGTTATTAAAGAATGACTTATTTGTTGCTGATTAGCTCTGTGGCTGTCCTTAACAGCCCCACTGAACAAATAGGTGTTTAACTGCTTGTAAAGATGGTGTCAGTCCACAGATGTCAACCGTGAGTTTGTCCATCTCATTAAGCACAGTAAGCTAATCTTATGCATATTCCATACGATCTTATTGCCATATCTTGCATTCAAATGCTAACAGGAGAAGTGAATGAAGAGAATGACTCTTCAGACAGCTAGTTCATGAATTATCCCTGGAAATTCTCTTATACTACTGTATTCTCTTTTCTAAACTTCTTTGCCCAGCTTGTCACGCAATTCCCTGCTGAGTTCGGTTTCACTGGTGTTTCACAGGGTTTGGTTCTTTGTTGCACAAACCAGCTTCCTGTTTTGGGCTGCAATAGTATGAAGTAAATAGCAGAAAATATTTTCTCTGCAGACATGGTGTGTCTCCTAACAGGTTGTCATGGCTTGCCTACCTTTGTCCTCATCACATCTGATTTTCTGTGTCCCAAGGGAAGCCTAGTGCACCTGTGACTACCTCATCAGATGTACAGAGCTGCAAATCTGGCATGCTTGCCTTTCCTTGTTAAGTTTTGTGAAAAAAGGAATTGCAGCACAGCTTTAGCCTTCTTGTGAAATAAGATGTTCTGTGGGTTTTAATGCTTTGACAGATTCAGCACTGTTGGCTTTGTTTCTTAAAGAAACTCTATAGTAACAAAAGGTATTTGAGTTTAATGTATCCATTTTAATTGGCAAGTGCTGATAGATTACTTTGTCTTGTGCAAATGGACGGGGTTTTTTTGAGTAATATGTTATTAAAATCAAGGGAACATTTCTTGCTGAGTTTGGGTGGCTTTTGGAGGTGGTCCTTGGGGTATTTTAGGCATGGAAGGATTAAACATATGGTGGAGGCTCGCCTTCTCTTCTTCCTGTGAAGCTTTAAGTCCTGTTTGATTGAGATGTGCCTGAGGAAACTCCCTATGGTTCTGCAGTTATGAACCAATAAGAAAAGTCCCTGTGGTTCTGCAGTTATGACCCAATAAATTCTTCTAAAAATCATTGTTCTTCAAATTATACAGAAGTGATCCACTTGTCTTTGAAACATTGGATACAAAACATGAGCTAGAACTAGATGAAAAAAATCAGGAAAAATAATCTGCTGTGATTTTTCCGTTAACACTTACCATTTAAAACAGAAAGTGGGTAAGGTGCTATGAAGTCTGTTTCCAAGTTTAAGCTTGTGCACTGCTTGCATCCTTATTCCAAAGTAGCGTGAGAGATCCTGGTGTGCAGACTTCTTCTTCCCTGACACTCTGCTTTCCATGGGAAAGAAGTTCAAACATACAACAGATATGGTGCCCTTTCAAAATTACTTTGGTAGTCCCAATACTCTTCTTTTGGGCAAACATCCATTATCACATGCAAAAAAAAAAAAAATCCAGTCTTTTTAACAGCATTTTTGTGCAGCTTTGAAGAGGAGGCAGGGATTGATGTGTCTGTGAAAATTCAGTTCTTTGTGTTCTTCAGAAAGGTGACATAGCACACAAGACAAAATCCACGCATCTCTATTTGCTCTTAGGCCAGCTCATGTAATGGGTGTTGTGGTGCTCATTGCTCATATTTGAGCGTCAGTAATTCTTTTGGAGAAGCATCACTTTTCCTAAGTCATACTATAGAGGAACAGTGCTGTCCCTGCCTCATTATTCTCTCCTGTTGTTTTTTTAATTAATGTGAGGGATGCAAGCCGAAGAAATGTTGTCTTCAAATACTTTATGATTTCATCTTCCTGAAACAAAAAAGGAGTAATCTAATTTCATTGCTTCAGGGTTACTTCTCTGATCCAGATCAGATTTGGAGCTATTTATTATAATAAAATATTTCTGGTTGTGATAGCAAAGTAGCTGGTGATCCTTAGGTTCTTAAAAAAAAATCAAGATATTACCTTCTTCAAGATATTACACAGCTACAAGTGAAAGATGTTTTCCTGACAGTTATGTAGTCTGGGAAAGAGATAAAATATTTCTCCTTTCCTGCCCTGGCTTCAGAAGAAGTTGTATCCATCTATGCTACTATAAAAAAGATCATCTCCTTCTGGAAAATATTTAGGAGGCCTGGGTCTTAGCCAAAGGATGTAGTAGTGCTTTTCAGAGTGCAGAAGGGGACTGGACCAAGCCTGGCCTTTGCCTTGAAGACAGAGACATTCCTGGAGCCCAGCTAGGGAGGACAAAGCACGGTCACCCAAGGCTTCACCCCTCTGGGGCAGCATGAGGGCTTCCTCTCCTGGAGGCACCACGAGGGACTGGTGGTCTTTGGGTGGGTGTGTAAAGAAAGTGCAGCAACACCCTCACATCTTGCTGTGCTCTGAGCAGTGAAGCTGTGTGCACTGTCCTCTGTGCTTTACCCCCTCGATCCATGTTGAACCCACCCCGAGCTCTCTGCAGATGAAGTGTTGGCTGCACAGTGCCCCTCAGCCCTGGCCCCTGTGTCAGCAGTGCCAGCTGCCCGAAAGGGTCAGCACATTGAAAGCTGTGTGCTGCCATCACCCAGCTTCTTGTCCTTGCATGTCCCCTGCAGAAGTCCAGGAGGCAGGAGATAGCTGACCCAGAGCTGTGCATGTGCTGGTCGGTGTGTTTATGTCTTTGTATGTATATGTACATGTATGCATGTCTGTGCTGCTGAGCAGAGGGTGGAATAGCTGCATTTTCCCTCTCCGGAGACACCAACCTGAAGGTCTCTGCTTAGTTGTTGGTTTCCAAAAAGTGCAGGAATGAGAGGACCGGCTTTAAGGCTGTTAATCGTCTCAAATTTGTCTAAAACCGGTTAGCAGATTTGAAGGTTACTTGAAAGAGGGGTTGGCAACCACTGTGGTTACATAAACCCTTTTCCAAATAAAACCAGGCTAAAAACGTACTGATCACATTTTCCCATCAAGATTTTAAAGTTCTTTGGGAAACAGACAGTTTGGAAATGAGTGTGAGGCAGAGGAACCAGAAGATCCAGAGTCCCCATCCTTACTCCAGTATGGACTCTGTTGGTTAACTCAGTGCCTTGTTTCCATAGCTGTCCAGCACTACCCTTGCAGCCTACCAAAGGGAAGGCAACATATTTGGCAGCATAAATGCAAAGTCTTATTATCATGAATGTAAAAATAAACTCAGAAGATTTCAAGTGGGCTGTAAGGAAATAAAAATGTAGCAACAGGATGGCCCAGAACTCCTTGCTGGAAAAAACAAAACAAAACAAAAAAAAAACAACCAAAAACCCTCAGGTTCATTTTTGTATAGCTGTTTTTAGACAGAGGAAGCAAAGATGAATAATAGGCATCAGAATCCTTGTTTAAATAAACTTTTTGTGATGGTTTCTTCCAAGGAGCTGTAAAGCTATAGGTACTAAGTTCCTTCTGCAACTCAGTGGGTGGTAGGGAACTAGGAATGTGTCTCAACATGGCCAGCACTGCTGTAGGTGGGAGGCTGTTGTCTCAGTCATGGCCTGTTTGCAAGGGTTTGAATGTTGGGCTCCACTGAGGATGCCATTACTCAAGCGAGACACAGATGTGGGTCTGCTCCACGTTTGAATTACTGGGAAAGGCAAAATAAAATACCTGTCACAACTATTAGGCACCTTCCTCAAGTATTCATATTCCCTTTCCTGTGAAACACATATGAGTCCCAAAGGCAGACAGTCTGTGCTAATCAAGGAACACATTGGGTTTTGTTCTGATGCTCTCTTAAGGTAGATAGAGAAAGGATGCACGTATAATAAATATTAATCTGACTTTGAAAAGCCGGCTCTTGGTTAGGTGCTGGTTGTCATAACTGGGGCTGGGTGATTTCTCTTATTCCTCCTGGGAAAAGTAATTGAACTGAAAATATGGTTTTGTTCCCAGCTCTGTTTCTGATTTTGTCATATGTTTGCTGATAGAGATAACAGTTTGTGGGTTAGAGTCACAAAAGTGTCTGTGTGTTATTTTCCTGTGCAGTTAGTTCAGAATATCCTGCTCTATTTCCTCAGGTGCCTGGGAAGAGTGGTGCCCTGAGTTTCAGGTGTTCAGAAAGTTGCCCTCACCACCCTGGGATGGGCAGCCCGGGATACCTCTGCTGAAGTACAAATGTGCTCTAGAGAAGTGACTGAGACCAAATGTTTAATCCCCAGGTAGGGTTGGTGGCCCTGGAACACCAAATGAGAATGGGAATTTACAGCTTCCCATCTGTGTTTTTAGGGTTAAGCTGGATGGACTCATGTGGTCCTGTCTACACACAGGCCTCTCAGTTCTTTTGTAGATGAAACGTGTTGCTCAGCAGCTCTGCTCTTCTCTTCCAGGAAAACACATTTATCGTCCTACTTATTAGACTGGACCAACATAGGCCACAGAACAAACTGAACAGAAATAGAGTGTTGGATGGGAGGTTTCTTCCTACTTTCCCATTTGTGAATTTTCACTTCCTCTGCAATCCAGGCCCTTGGTTTCTGTTGCAGGTCGAGGTGTTGAACGTGGATTGCGCAGGTGGCTGCAGTTCTGTGTACTCTGGTTTTGTTGTCTTCAGCTGCCAATCTGCCAAAGGTCCTGTGTACACTGACCAAGGCAGGAGTATCTGCAGCTGATGAGGTGCACAAAAATAGCAGCTAGTACATAGATATGCTGCAGCCTCACTGCATAAAATCTAACAATGGCTTTGTTTTAGGATAGCAAACCAGCTGAGTATCCTATCCTCAGACTGGTTTTTGTTAGAAATGAGCCAGAAAACAATCTGAGAAGTGTCCTGAATGGTGGGAACTATGATTCTGCTCCCAGCCGTATGCTAGTAATTGGTGAAAGCTCCTCCTCAAAAAGTTGCTGCTGTGTAGCATTTCTGAACCATATTTTGGAAAGGTTTTGAAGGCCAGCTTTTGAGCAGTGAGCACCTCTTCTGACACTGTTTCTGTAAGCCTGCCCACTGAGCGTGGAAAATCTCACCTCCTTGAATTTCAGGAAGGTGCTACTGTTTCAGAGTATGCTTTGGCTGACAAAGAATTGTCAGGTTTTCGAAGTGACAGCTGAGGATTTCCAAGTCCCTCCTTTGCTTCTGAAGGACCAAACTGTCTGCAGACCCTTGAACATCCTTTCTTCTGAGTAAGCTTGGACCCACAGTTCAGCTTTGTGATTGGGTTTGGGTCTCCTTTGGCATTTTTCCAGGTTCTGATTGGTTTGGAAATGCTGAGACTATAACCTTCCTGAGGGTACTATCTGTTTTCTTTGGCTTTCCCAAATGTAACATGTCATGTGGAGCTGAAAATGAATGGGAGGAGAATGAATGAAAATGTTTTGAATCTTGAGGATTTGGATTAAGCTTTGTGTAAAGCTGTTGGTTTGAGGCTTGTCTCTGTAAATTAGCTCTCCATATAGTAGGGCAGATATATCTACCACTGAGGTCCCATCTAGCCAGTGGAGACTAATGCAGGTGATACTGCATCCTTCAGACAGTGGCATCCAGCCTGCACTCTAATGGCTTTGACAAATCCCCTCAAGCAGAATTACCAAGCTGACTCCATGATCAAATGTGTCCAAAAGTGTTAAAAGCACCACTGAGAATGTCAAATGGAACCGATGAGGTTAGATCACATCTGCATGAGGGGATAAATTGTTCGGGAGCGTAATTTTCAAATCAGAACATTAGACTGTGGTAATCAAACTCCAAGAGAGCCCCTCTGTAGGGCATAAATATCAGCAGCTGCTCTTCATACATGACAAATCTCTTTCAAAGCTTATACATGCCTAATAATTCTTCTCGTAACTAAAATTTAATTGAAGGATGCCTCAACCTGCCATAGGGTAGAGAAGGTACATTAAGCATCTTAATTCACTTAGGTAACTGATGCATTAATTCTCCTAGTGTGTTGGGAAAGGCTTGTCCTGATTTACTTTGCTATTATGCGAGTGAATTTAGAAGTGACTAATTTGTAACCTCCAGCCAGGACTAGTTGAAAGGCAGTGGATATACCAAGTCTGTGATTTCTGCAATGTGAAATGGAACTGATTTAACCCCTGTGGAAAGACTGGGTCAGTATTTCTGTGTATTCAGAAGCAGGAAGTGATCAAGGTCAGGATGCAGAGGTAATTCTGCCAAATACATCATAATCGAATCAATCTACAACTTATACTGGTAAATACAAGACTTAAAAGTCCAGTGGGACTGAAAGGAGGTGATGAGCAATCTGATTTAATCGATAATGTCCTTTTTCATTGTAGGGATGCTGGACTAGGTGACCCTTCTAATCCAGCTTATTCTATGATCCCATGAGGAGTTTCTATATATTTCTGAACGTATATATATTTCTCTACATATTTCTGAATGTGTTTCTATCTTAGATCAGCAAAATACTTAAGTGGTATCACTTTCAATGGTATTCAGAAGTCTGCAGAAATGTCTGGCTTGTACCAGTCTGTAGCCTTTTTCTGTGCCTTCTAGTACATCTTCATTTGAGAGATGAATGTCTTGCTGCTCTTTGGAAGCCTCATTTGTTGTTGTGCTGATTAACCTCCACAGTCATTCCCAGTGAGAATGAGGAGAGGAACAGGGAATCGCTCCAGTCACTGCAGCATAGGCTTTCAAACAAGGGATGGGTCATCCAGTGTGACCCAGAGCATGAGATCCTGTGTGTAAAGACCACATTCCTTATCAGCAGAGCAATTCAAGTACAGGTTATATGGAAAATCCTTTGCCTGGTATTTCTTAGCTCTTACAGTGTCTTTATACTTTCTGGGCTATCAAATGCATCTTACCTTACAAAGTAGGAAATAATTTAGCAGCTTATCTATGAAATGTTCTTAGTCTTCCAGTTCACACATTACAAATTGTGGGATTGTGTTGTGTATGAGGCATTTTTGTTTTCCTGCTAGCATTTCTTCAGCACAATGGAAAAGCTCTGTGTTTTTTATGTTTTCATGAAAAAAAAATGCAAAAAGAGAGGATGAGATGTCTTACCTACAGAGGACACAGCTCTGGTGACCTTTCTACTGGTGCAATCCTGGGCAAAAACTTACTGAAAATTACACTACCTTTTGCTTGATTGTGGCTGTTCTTTTGGTGGAAGCAATTCTAGCAGTGTGATAGATCAGACCAATGGTGAATTGTTGTGGTTCTGTAAGAAATATTAATTAACATTTAATTTAGTTTTTACAGTTAAAGCAGAGTTGCTTCAAGTTCGAAGGCTCTTATGTCTATTAATATGCAACAAGAGATTATGACTGGGAAATTTCTTTTTCAAAAAGTTCTAGAAAAAAGAAGTGTTCACATCTTCAAGTAAACAAAAATTGATCCATTCCTATTTATGTTAAATAAGTGCATATGAAGGATAAACATTAAAAAAAGAAGTGCTTTTAAAGACTGACTCAGCTATTATGATTTTATAGAACAAGTGAATGAAACTTGTTTGGATTCTTCCCAGAATAAATATGCACACTTCTACAGTCCTTTGGAGAATAGAAAAAGAAGCAGCTGTAATGCAGAAGCTTAATCTCCAGTCCACCAGATACTTTGTGCTAGCGTGGTGTGCACGTGGTCAATCTTAAACTATTCTTATGCCTCACATAAACATCTAACATTTAGAGTCCTTGGACATGTCTACAAGACAAGAGTAGAGAAACCCACATTATTTTTAGTGCACAAAGCTGAGAAGGAAAGTCAAAGAAGTCTGGGTTTGCTTGTACCCAATTCCTTAAATGTGTCCTTGAACTGACAGTTCTCTGTAAGGAGAATTCTTGGTACGTATCGTGGGATGTCTGGAAAATAGATAGTAATAAATACATCATTTTATATAGAAGATGGATAATTCGGTGCCTAAGAATGTGAACTGGAGAATAAATCAATGCAAAGAGACTTTCTGTTCTTTGGTGTTCATGTCTGCTTTTCTTTCCCCAGTGAATGTTCCTCAGCAGTCCCAGCAAAGGGATATTTTTACAAATAATCTTGCTGAAAATCTCAGATCTTGCTGTGTTTCCTCATGAGAATTGAGACTTGCAGACCAGAAGGTGGATCATTGCAGCTCATGTTTAAAGCAGCAAGTAGCAAACCAAGGTAATTTCAAGAATAAGTTGTTGTTTCTAGCAGAACCGATGGTCACTTCTCCTAAATCACTTCTGGCATACTTAGTGAGAAGTAATAGCACGTTCCTGTCTCCCCTGAACTCCTGAATTTACAGTGATAATTGTATGACATGAATCTTGGTTTAAGCTAATCTCCAGTTACCTCTTCCTTTTTCATTTTACACTTGCTTGCTCTGCAATGACCCCCTTTAGACTGCTGATTCTATAAATCTTTGTCACAAAGGGTCACTGGGTTTGAGGGAAAGGAGAAAAAACGGTGAACAAAAAGAAGGCTAATTTGCTTCCTTCAGTAGATACTGTGCCAGAGGTAGGTGTGCTTATTCTAGTCTGATTTAGCTACTGCAGATGCCACTGCTAAATTCATAAACTAAATATGGTCTACTAGGGGTTTGTAATTAGGTTGTTTACAGAAGCACTTACAAAACCAATTTGGTTCAGCAAGAGCTGATCAATCAAACTTCAGCTGAAGAAACCCTAGAGAGTGACCCTTTCTTTCCACCTGACCTGCTGGGGGACAGATTAGGAAATATGGATAAAACTGGCAGCTATTGGCTGCTGCAGTGTACATTTAGTGTCCTTTGTGTATATTTGGGGGAAGCGGGGAGGGACTGCTTTTACCAGCTTAGTTGTAATACTACTTCTTGTACAAATGCACCTTTGCCAAGAGAAAAAACAATGTAAAACTCATCAGTCTAATAAACTTGAATAATATGTAGATGAAATTCCCAAAGCCCTTGGGCCCTGACCACAGTATTGTTTAGATGAATTGGCAGAGCCTGAAATCGTTTATCTTATACCTCTGACCTAGGGTTATTCCCTTAAATACCTTCTCCAAGCTCCTTACGCTCCTTACGCTTGGATGTAGCTGTCTGACTTTAGATGATCATCTTGTCTGACAGTGGGTGCCTTGCAGGTCCCTGTGGGTACCCCCTAGATTCTGGGTGCTCCTGTGACAGGCACAGGTGAAGGTACCTCGTACTAACTTAGCACAAGTTAAGCTGTGCTGTAAATGTGGAATCTCTTACTCAGTTAAAGTGACAAAGCTCTTCTGGCTGACCATGAATTCACATAGTCCTTGTATTAGAGCTATGGTACATCCAGTTGATGTACTTCGTGGAGGGTGAGCAATTTCCGTAAGTTGCATAGCAGGTCACAGTACAAGGGAAGGACATAGAGTTCATTACTTCT
Source organism: Pachyramphus minor (assembly GCA_013397135.1). Classification (NCBI taxonomy): domain Eukaryota; kingdom Metazoa; phylum Chordata; class Aves; order Passeriformes; family Tyrannidae; genus Pachyramphus; species Pachyramphus minor. The sequence continues at coordinate 788,139 of VYXB01003601.1, forward strand.
GGGAACAAATTGGAGCAAGTTGTAGACACCCATGTTTCCATTGTGAAGCTCAGATCCTGCCTTATACTAGGCTGTTCTAATCAATGCTAGATGACAATCTGAGCCTATGATAGTCTAAGCTGATGATTTTACATGATGATTTGAGCCATGTAATCGAGGAACTGGACATTCTTTTGAGGTGTTTACATTTCAAACTATACTGCTTGTGCTTAAGATCCTTTTTGTATGTCATAGCTACTTCTGGATAGAAAAATAATTTGGTTTGTGGAATGCTATTTCATGAAACTAATTATTTGTCTGAATTTATAAGCTGTGATCAGTACCAATAGAGAAAGCTGTAGGTGGTCCCATCAGCAAAATCTTCATCAAGTGCTCCCCTCTGGCTTTCATTTTCGCCTCAGAAGCAGGGGGAAGAAAGTGAGACCTTTTCAGAGCTCTAATCTGCAGTTGTCCAATGACATTATGAGATTTGAATTACACACTGAGGTTGAAATTGTCCTTGTTCTGCAGGAAAGGACATTGTCTGAAACTGTCAGATCTGGTATATGTAAAACCACACAAATGATAATTTGTTCAGAGTTGTTATCAAAATAAAATAAGGAAGATGTCTTTGTCAGCCAAAATGTCACACACAGATTTAGAGCAGGATGAAGTGATTTTCCAACTCCCATATACCCCATATATACAGGGGCCAAGGAAGTCTTTCCCCTGTGTAATCCCACCTGCCTTTCTCTGCCAGGGCCAGGCAGCTGATGATGTGTAGTGTCACTAACCCACTGGGTCACATACAGTTTGAAGCTCATCATTTTGCAAGTTGCCATCTGCCTCTGAAAGAAAGACCATGGCACAATGCATGGAGACTTTATTTTCCTTTTACTATTTATCATCTGACTTTCATCAGTAGTTCTGCTAAATAATAGAAAACATCATGGAAGCGTACCAGGAGACCCAATCTCAGAATTACCAGTAATGCTACCTAATAGATAACATCCTGCTGGTAATACAGATCATTTATCAAAGCGTTTGTAGACAAGAATTTATTTGAAGCAACTGCCTAGGGAAGGTGTTTTTCATGAACTTGGGAAGTGAGGGAGTATAGCAGGTTGAGAGTGAACCTGAGCTGTGCATAGGGGTTTTTGGCAGACATTACATACAGGGTGAAATACTGACATGCGGAGCACAGGGAGCTTATGAGCAATGCATGAGACAGGTCATGTGAGAAGATTACAAATAAGTATTGGAGAAATTAGAGAATGTATCTCAAGTGCTGCCAAGCTTTGTGCAACTTCTGTGTAACACTAAAGAAAGTTCCAGTATCTTTTGAACTCATTTACAAATAATCTGCGTGAAGACTATGAATTTCTGCTTGACAGCTCTAAAGAATGGAATCACTTGCTCGTATGTAAGGTTGTAGCAGGTCACTTCTCACCCCCTTAAACCTGTCAGTCTTCTTCTGGGAACAGTGGCACTTCCAACTGGTATGCCTCCTGCAGTCCTTGTGTCTGTTGCTGATTCTGCCAGCTTGAGCGAAGTGTTATGGTGAATTTGTGCTGTAGGAGGTGGAAGGGACCTAATCCTGTATCCAGTCTGAAGGAGACAGCTTGTAACTTGTTTTAAGCAGGAGGGGTTTCCAATTGGTGGCTGATACATGTGGGCTCATGTGGTGCATAATGCAAGGAGGGGTGCAGTCCCCCCATAATTACTCCTGTTACATCCCTATACGCTTGTCTTGCATTCATCAGCAAGCCTAACATCCCAAACGCTGAAAGTTGTGTTGTATCCTTCCGGATACAACAGAGATATAAAAAAATTGTGAGAGAGATATAAAAAAAAAGGTATTTAGGGCAGGAATGCATGTGTCGGGGGTGGCCAGAGAACTTGGGAGAAGTTCGACGGATGGAAGAAGCAACTCTATTCTAAACAGACTGGACTTTGAGTTACTGTAGGGTGGTTTGTTGTGGGTTTCAAGTTAGAAAGAGGAGTTTGTTAGCTTAGGAATTAGTATTATTTTCAAATCCAAGTTTGTACCCTTGGTTTGATTGGTTCCAGGTTGTGGCGCAGTTATAATTACCTTATAAGGAAAGTTACACCCCTCTTACCCTTGTTCGCTGAGTCTCCTCCCTTAGTCATCCCTATAAGGTTTTGTACCTACCCCTTTTTCCCTTATATGTGTTAGATCCTCCCTGCTTCTGGCATGTTCCACCAGACCCCTATAAAAGGGGGTCAGCCATCTTAATAAAGTGGATTTGTGCAGGGGATCTCTACTCCTGAGCAAGTACCCTTCGTGTGTCCGAGTCTCTTTTCTGTTTGCGGCTTCGATGTGCGTCATGCATGTGATCTTTTTAGTTTTGATCTGCCATAAACACCAGGTTTTAAAGGCTGTAGGGTGCCATTGAGTAGCATTTACAGACTTGGAGATCCTGTTTTGTTAAATATATACTTACTGACTGAGCTCTGATCTTCCAGGGTATTAGGTAGATGTGGTCTTCCGTCCTGAAATGCCTTCTGTGACCTGTTTGCTCTTTGTACTCGAACATCCAATTCCCCGCTCTGTTTTTACAGGCACAATCTCCATTTATTATACATAATCAAATATATAATAAGAGGTTTTCTCTTACTTTTTGGTATGCTGTCAAGTGTAGTGTATGGCCATTTAAACACAAATAGCTACGTGAGGTATCTTGCACAATGGAAAAGGGCTGTGTGCATAAATATATAACAAATCCATACCTGAAGCAGAAAAGAAACATATGAAAACAAACACCCAAGAGCTGGTGGATCCAGGAACTGAAGCTAATCTAAAAGGCCTTAATTTGTTCATCTGAGTATGGGCAACAAATACAGTTCTCAATACAATTCTCAGCTGTGCAGTGACATGTTTTCCCTTCTGGTTGTTGAGTTGTAGTAAGAGTGGGGCTTGTGTGGCTCTGTCATGAGCCACAGGGTCCAAAAGAAATGTTATGGCCTGGGAAGCTCAGCCTGGAGAGGAGGGGGCTCGGCAGGTGACTGTGCCTTGGCAGGGGGCTTGGACTAGATGATCTCCAAAGGTCCCTTCTAACACTAATGATTCTGTGACTTACACCGCCCACTACAGCCACTGTGATGTTGTGGTCATGTCCCTGCAGCCCTTTAACAGATCACAAAGCACACCTGCAAGCAGGAGATCTGCTACAGCAGCTCAACTGCTCCTCCATTCATTTCCTTTCCTCTGCCAGTCTGGGAGTGTATGTTTAGGCAGGAAGTCTCTTCCTCCAGTCTACAATAGACAAAATATATATGTGAGAGGTGTCGCATGTGGGATGTTTGCTACCAGGTATTCCTGTTCCTGCTAAGGAGATACTTGTGTTGGTGAGATGATTGACAAATGGTAGTTAGAACCATGTATTGGTGTGATTCTGTTCACAGTCACTCTCCACTCAGCTCTGCTGTTCTAAAGTGGGAAGTGTGGGCTTGTCCCCTTCACTAGGAATCCTGTGCCTCTCCTGGTGTCTAAGGCAAGCTGTCTTCCTGAGCTTGCAAAAATGTTACGGGTTTGAGAGCTGCTTCCTTAGGCTGATGGTGGTGCACATGGAAAACAAAGAAAAGGAGAAGAGGGTGAGTAAAGAGGAAAAGGCAGTTGGGTCTAGTATGTGCTGTTCTCCCACCATTTCCTTGATGTGGACAAGCTGTGGAACAAAGTGTGTGAGTTTTCCTGTCTGTGCAGGTATAATTGAGGAGTGTAGAGAGGATTAATATTTCCTTTGCTTGGATGAATAGCATGATGCACACAAAATATTTGCTGTTAAAAAACAGATTCTATTTCTTGATGTTCCTCAAGAGTTGGTCACGGAATCGTTTAGGTTGGAAAAGACCTCTAAGATCATTGAGTTGACGCTTTGACCTATCATCACATTGTCCAATAGGTCATGGCACCAAGTGCCGTGTGCAGTTGTTTCTTGAACACCTTCATCACCTCCCAGGGCAGTCCATTCCAATGCTTAACAACCACTTCAGTGAAGAAATTCTTCCTGAGATGATGAGGCATTAGGAAGGGATTCTGTTTGCTTCCCTTAATGGCTGATCCCCCTGCTGTTGGCTAAAAAATCATTACGCTTGTTCAGAATGAGATTGTGTGGGTTTGTTTCTAAAAGCTTTACAGAAATCTGTGGACAAATTGTCTGAGCCCTGGGCATTTCCAGATTGCATATCCTTAATTGTATTAAACACTTCAGAGCCATCTGACGGATTGTCTCACAGTTCAACCATCTGGTCTGGAAATTTAGGCAAGCTTTACTTTATGGAAAAACTCTGAGTCACTCACATTGCAGTGTCATTAGATGGCCCCTGGGCTGCTCTTTGATGGAGAAAGGCTACTATAGTGTCACTGCTGATAGTTTGTTGATTGAGAGAAACATAAGGTTTTAGGGGCTCATTAGTTTTGATTAATTGGGCTAAAATACAGTTTTCTTGCCTTTCTTGTCTTTGCAAAATGGCTAGTTACTCCTCCAATCCAAACCATAAAAATTGGCATTTTTAGTTATTTTTGTTGCTTTGTGTTTTATTCATGTTATTTTAATTGCTTTATATTTGTTATAAATATACAAAAGCGCACTCTGCTTTCAAAACAAATTCTTGTGTTTTAAGATAAAGACTTGTTTGCTTGACTACCACAGCACTTAGAAGATTTGATGCTCTTCTTTGCAACACCCATGTGAGGTAGAGTGTTTGGTTACCCTCACAGTAGCAACGAGAGGATCTATGGAGAAATATGGTCATGCAGGAGAGGGTGTCTTTTACTGAGGGCAACACCAGCTGCGTGAAAGCCCCTTTAGTGCTGGTTTCACACCTGCTGGTTCCTATGTGCTCACTCTCTTCCCCTGAGGCAGAGGGAACACGGTACATAACTTGCTAAGAGATTCCTGAGGGGAGATGGGATGCCGTGAGGCCCCCTTGTCACCAGGCCAAGTGTGTGGACATAGTGTGTGGCAGGCCCAGGAAAACTCCTCTTTCCATGAGGAGCTTATTAATGCCTTCTCATCATGTGGATGGTGTGCCATGTGCTGGCTGTCTCAGTGAGTTTGAGAAAGCTGGCTTTCCGTGTATGAAAGCTCAGCACTGGGTTCTCATTCACTTTTGTAATGATCTGTATTCAAAGTGCTGGCAAGGAGAGGCAGGATGACCAATATTGAAAGGGAACAGCGGTGGCTACAGAAATGCTTTCAGTTGCATACTGCAGCTGCTGTAGACTCAGTTTTGGAGATCATTTTGGCCAATAAACCCAGCATTTCTATTTAAAATTATTCAGAGACTAGGGATCTATTTGTGTGCTTGAATCTGTCAGTAATTAGGCCCAAGAATACACGATATTTCCCAGAAACACTGTGGATCACAGAAGGCTCTAGCAACCTGTATCTCCAGATAATCTCTTTTAAGTTTACAGGAGAAGCCTAACTCTGCTTTGGTTTGAATTACAATCCTGAACATTCTGTACCCTTGAACCTGGATTGTATCTGGAGACATATCTGGAGACTATTCCCATTCCTCCCAATTCCAGAAGTGAGTGAGTCCAGATGAGAAATTAGCTCTGCTAAGCTAGAACTTGTGCCCCACCATCAGACATGCAGCAGTCAGCAGTGGCATAAAAGAAAGCATTTCTCCCCTCTGGGTTTGCCAAAGCCTTTCACCAGCAGGCCTGAATGTCCAGGAGATTGTCTTAAAGCTTGTGTGGGTCATGAGAGACCTTCCAGCTTCCTGCTTCAGCTTCTATGTGCTCACTGTGTTGTGGGATAAATGTTTTTTTCTTCCCCTTTGCTCCTCTCTTGCTTTTCCCCTGTTCCCAACTCTTCCCATTGAGAGCATGTATATGAGGGAAGAGCAGTTTCATTTAGCAGCCAATCTAAGCCATCAGAAATATGCAGTCTGTTGTCAGTGCACTGTGCTTGAGTGATATTCTTTGCTTGTAAGACACAGTGAAGTTCCTTGCTTGTTACCTGTTTAACTCTCTTCCTCTGATTAGGAAAAGTCCCACAGTGATTGCTTTGACAACCTGGGATGATATCAAGATCAAAACTCAAATTTTGATCAGTTCTGTGTGCAATAAGGGGCTGACTGCTCCTGGTTTCCAGTGGTTAGTTCCAAAGCAATGCTGTGGAAGTGAAATGACATTATTTATACTAGCGCTGGGATAAACATGATTAGAAGCTGAGAGGTTTCCTTCTTCCTCTTAGTTGAAACATCACGCAATGCTAACTTGCAGCAATTTCGAGGTGTTCTTGGTGTCTGGGTAAAAGAGACTGGTAATGAGGCTTTGTTCTGCCCAGCTTCATTCCTGGCCCTCTTACAATCTGCTGTCATTTGCTGCTGTGCTTCAGAAGGTGCTGTTTCAGGAAGAGAGTACAACAGTGGCTTGAGGCCATCTCTGCTTCTGTTCCTCAGCTTGTGAGCTGCTCTGGGGCCAGTTTAAATTAGAGCAGCCCCTGTGGGTGCTCTTGCAGACGTTGTACCCAGTTGCTTCTGTTTCTGGAGCACAGAATGCATTGGTCACACCTCTATCCCTGACTTTGCCCCTGTGTCAAGGACAAAGATGGTGGCACTGTACAGATATATGCAGGCTCTGTCATGCTCTGTAGCTGCTGCTGTATTGCAGGAGCAGTGTCTGAAGGCCAAAATGTGTCTCTGTTCAGTAAAATGTTTGTATTACTGCCTTATTAGGGTATTGCAAGCATTGGAGTCTATGAACTTTGGTGTTAGAAAACCCAAATTTTAATATAATGGGGGCAAGTTTAGCTGTCTGTTCCACAGTGGTAAAAAACAGGGTGGAGGCATTCCAGCTATACTTGAATTCCTGGGAGCCCAACATATAACTAAGACCTTGCTGTGTGTCCCAGTGTAGCAATACTAGTGATGGGAAGCTGGAGATAGAAAGCAATGGACAGATTGCTGCGCTTCCCACCCGTTCCTCAAGTGGTTGAGCTGGAGAGCACAACAGGTTCTTCAACGGTTTTTAAGAAAGTCAGCCAAATTAGCATTTTGGTTGGCTAAGAAAATAATTTGGCATTCAATAATTTTATGGGGTATTTTGACAAAAAATAGGAATTGCTTTAAAAAAAAAAGTCTGAGTTGCAAAGGAAAGACAAAAAGAGGCCATTTTTCATGAAAGAACCACATCTGAAGCATTCCTTCCGGGTCTTAAGGTTGTTTCATTATTTGGGTGAATTATTTATAACTGGGTTTTCCTTCACTCAAGCCCATATAATTCTGTGCAATAAAAGGAATTTTCCATTACAGAGGCATGTAATGGGGTTTTGAATTCAATATTCATGCAGTGTGATGTGGGTCTTTGAGTAAAACATCCTGTCTGAACATGAAGTATCAGCACTAACCTGATTAAGCGGAACACTGAACCCGTCTCTCTTTGTAGGCCTGGTTGTCTGCTGTGTGTCACAGACATGAGGGAGTGAAAACTGATCTGCTGCAGTCCCACAGCTGAGGGATATCATGGAAAGGCTCCTCAAGGTTGCTCTAGGTTTCCTAGTGGAGTACAAGAGCAGTTGCAAGGTGAGCTGATGCTCCAGACAACTTTTTTAGTAGCCTCATTGCTTCAGTGAAGCATGTGTTGGCTATAACCTAAACAGTGATTTCCCCTTCTCAATGAGGATGAAGATAGATGTGGCTCCTTTTGCCCCACACAATTAGTATAAATCTTCCTCGGCAAATCTCTCCTATGGCAAATTGTTCATGCTTTCTCCACAGCGAAGCTGCTTTTCCAAGGTGTAAACACTATAGCAAAAGTTAAGCACTGCTTGGAACAGTTTTCCAGCAGGGACTGTGCTACTCTGATAGCCTCTCCATTTTCTTTTTATAATTTTGTTTTTATAAATACAGTAAGCAGATAGATATAGTGCTTGCCTCTTGACAGTCCTGGCCACCTGAACACCATTCCAGTGGATATGAAGCATCTCAGTGAACAGAGACAAGTGTCTGCTCCATGTCGTGAGATACGTGGTTGCTTTGGCCTCCTGACTCTTTGTTCATGCTTCTTTTACCCTTAGTCTAGTGTAGGTAGGGGTCAAGGGAAGGACATATCTCTGAGAAGCAAGAGTTTTTCCTCTTTTGTGATGCAGAGTATGTTCTTCTAGTGTCTTAATATGGACGGTAATGGACTACTGATGTGATTTTGTTTAAAAACTATTCATCTGTTATGCAAATAAGATGTGAAAATTATGTGCTTGGGATTTTTGATATGCTTTTTTAGTCCATAAAACACAAAGCATATGGTCATCTTAATGCCAACAGGGAGAGGGAAGTGGTATGAGACATTCTTGCTGAATGTTTTTACCATCCATGCTTATAGTTACTTTGCTCTCTGAGGTACTTACTCTTTCTTGGAAGCTGTTAAGGGGTAGCAGAAGAAGAGAGATGTTAAGATGCACTATTCTAGACAGCAGCAGAGAGCTTTTCAGCTCTAGATCTCAGTGCAGTGGTCATTTACGTGACTATAGGATTTGACAGCCTTCTCTGCAACAGCTGCTTTCTTCCCCCTTTTTCCTTATATGGAGAGATAGTGCATCCCTGTGCATCCCTGGGAAAATAGTAATGGATGAAGACTCCTGAGCCACGTTGCTGTTATGGAAAGATTCTGTTAGACCTTGCGTGTATGGGGTTAGCTGGGATCAGAACTCAGGTGGAAAGCCATGGTACTGCCATATAAGCCCACAGGCAGTGCCAGGGAGAAGCAGGGGCAGGAATGGTCCAGCCACAAAGCTGGGGAATGCAAGGATCCTTACCAGCAAAGTCAGACATCTTTTACTTAGCTCCCCACAAAACTAACATGGGTAGGCAGTAGTAGCAAGGCTAAAGGAAAGCTTTTGCTTCCTTACGCAGCTCCTGAAAATAGCGTTGTGTTTGAGTACTGAGTCTTATATTAGAAAAGCAAAATCCCATACCAACTTAGTGTTAAGACCATGTTTAAAATAGCCAAAGGTCTGGAAGTACAAAATTGAGGTTCCAGTTGCAGTTCTGACTCACCGTCCTATTGCACATTGCAGAGTGCAGTACTTTCCCTTCCTGTGTAAGTGTATAAATGGATGGTACAGCATATGCTTATTTCAGTATTTCTTCGTCCAGTTCCCAGAAGAAGCCAGAAGTGGAATAGAAGTTAGAAATAATTTCATTAAAATTAGAATGAATAGTGTTGTTTTCTTCTATGTCTAAACTTTGGCATATTTGGAGTCCAAGTCTGCAGCTGAGTTTGGCTGTGACCCAGCATGAATGAATATGAACATCTTTTACATTACAATTTTTTACCACTTACTCCTTATCATTAAAAACCCCTCAAATAAAAACAGAGCTTGAGTTGCTATTTGGATCAGTTTATGATAAGCTGTCAAGAAAAAAAGAAAATGATGACATTGCTCCAGTGAAAACATTTGGTTTAGTTTGTTCTGACTTTTTACATGGCTTCTTCATCACCAGCAGTTGAGCTGTTGTTTATCTTTGTCACTGATGTTTTCAGGGGGCTTATATTGTATATATAATGTATCTATGTATATACTATATGTATTATATACAAAGAAAATACCAATATTACCCTTTTTGTCCTATTACAGTAAGTAGCTTATGTGAAAGTAAAACACAACAAGCTTTGCAGTACATTCATTCTATAAATGGTATGTATTTGTGAATGTCCATTTCTTTGTTTTAGGGACAAGCTTGCTTTTAAACTCAAACCTTCAAGTCAGAATGTCACATGAGGGCACTTTTCTTAGTGTGTGAGGGTAAAAGTCCACTAGAGATGCAGCTGTAGATTCTAGGTTTTATTCTAGGTGGAAGGAGTGAACTTCTTTAAAGGATGCCCCTGCTTTTGTCAAAAACTAATTTTGTCACACACTTGCAAAGTACAAGGTATTGGTGTGTCAGAAAACAAAAAGAGATCAGACATCATCAGATGCTTTAAAGCAAAGAAATTTTCCTCTGGAAAGAAGAATACTCAACATGTTGGACAGAATGATTTTTTTTTTCCCTAAACTGTTTACCTGGCAGGTGGAGTTACCTTTTTAGATGCCCCAATTACTGCTACTCTTTCTGAAGTACTTCACACTACAGAAAAGTTACACTTAGAAAAGCAACATTTTTGGTCAGAGAGGTGTTCTTTGTGAGGTTCTTTAGTTGTTACTTCAAAGAGTTTGAACTCTGCTCCCATTTACAATGAAATATCAATGGAAATCTTGCAAATTTACAGCAGAGGATGACTGAAAATTTCTGCAACCTAAACTAGTCAGAGAGGAGATGTTTGATAGAGAAACAGTATAAACTGTTTTGTAGTTTGATGGGGGACTTTGAAGGTACAAGTCTAAATCTAAGTGGTCTAAGTGTCTAAGTGGTCAGGTCCTCCTTTGTACACTTTCAGAATAGCTTCCCATAAAATTGGATATTGTAGCTTAAAAAAACCACACCAACAATTATTTTTCTTACAGAATGATTTAAACCTGAAAATGAGAGAAAATGGAAGGAACAAACTAATGGCAGAGATTTGCGTATGAAGAATAGATTTTTAAAAAAGTTTAAATGTTTACATATATTAAAAGAGAAGAAAGTGGTTTTATTCTATGGAATCCAGTAGTGTATAAAAGCTAATATAATTTTCCCTATCAGCCAGTCATAGTGACATCAGATTTGCTTGCACATATTTCTATTGTTCCCTCAAGGAAAAGAAGAGTATCTCTGTGGAAGAGATGTCAGGTGGTATAGACAATCACTCATGTGTGCTGAACGTACAAAGCTTCTCTGTTCCTCAGGATCCCTCTTCAGCAGTCGCTAAGGGGAGAAGTCACAGAGGAATAGAGGAGACTGTACAGGGTCATTTACCAGGCCAATAAAGCAAAATGCAGCTGTTGGGAGAAATGCAGCATAGGGCAAATAATTACTAGCAGGTTCACAGCCGATTTTGATGCTATCTTTTGTATTGTAGAAGTATCTGCCATTTCAGCTGCACTGGGACTCCTTCAAAAGATCCTGGGTAAAGAAGGAGAAAAGGTTTGATCTACAAGAGCAGGAAGGACTTTTTTGGTTTCAAGACGTACATATTTTTTTCTGTCTCCTACAGAGGAAAAACTTTGCAACACTGGAAAGAGTTTATCATGTTAAGTTACCTTGTTTGGTTTGTCTCAAGATAAACATGGAATTTGGGGCCTTTCTTTTCGGCTTGGGGCCCATCACAGGCAACAAATAAGGCATTGATGGATCAGACAACATGACCTGGCCCTTGCAGACCCTTCTACCTACCTGCACATTTGCTTATTGGACCTTTTGGAAAGCTGCCTGTTGTGCAGACGTGCTGCTGGGCTCCTGGGATTTCTGCCTGCCTTTGCCCGACTGCAGCCCTTTCCCTGGAGCAGCTCAGTCACTGACTGACTGCTTGGAGCAGACCATGAAACGTTCCTGTCCCCAGTGAGGGGCAGCTCCATGGGAGCTCAAAAGGGATTTCTCAAAAGGATGACTATGATCTTTAGATGGAGTTTGACCAGATTTACAACTGCAGAGGTGGCCCTATGTAGCACTGGGATGTGCTCCAGTCAAGTGCTGTTCCCTGTCCTTTTTCAGCTTAGCACTACATTAGAGCATTGGGGCTTTTGCTGCAATTATTGACCCAATTTATTAAAAAGTTAATGAGAGCTGCTGACTCTGTGGAAGAGTCAGGCAGTATCTGGAAAACATCTCACAAAGAGCCATTACAGCTCCCAGTCCGTGCATAGGGTATTAGCAAGCACTTAACTGCACTCAGCCAGGCACACGGCTGCACCATTGGAGCTGTCCTCTGCTCAGCAGAGTAAGTGGATTTGTCTGCTCTAGCATTTGGGCATTCATGTATCATCAGGAGTTGTCCCAGTTCTCCACAGGAAAGACTCAGGAAAGTGCTCAGAGCGGACCCTGCTAGCCTGTGAGTGTGGAAGAGTGTGTGTTTTGTAACTCACTCCTCATGTCTGGCCCTGCCCTGGATTTCAGAGCTCTACCCTAACTATCCATCTGATGATGACCCTGATCTTTTGCATAATTCTTATAGACCAATCTGCTCCTTACTCTGGCATGCATTTCCTTGACTCATACATGTCCATGGCAAGGGGCACATTAAAAGAAACAACACCACTAGCCCTACCAACACAAAACTGCCTCCTATATCCTTTCTGGGAAAGGATGGAAGAACAAACCACAGGAGGGAGAATTCACTAGGATTTTTCTAGGGCTTGGAAGAATGTACTCTGCTTTCATTACAAAGTTCTCAAAAGGCAGAATAATTTATGCTGTCTGTGGAGTGGCAACCTGGGAATTCTCTTTCTACTTTTATTAACAGAGTTTTCTCTACACTATTTCCACCTAGCTCTGCTGGGAGATGACATCATTGGTAATAGCAATGGAAGCTAAAATGGTCAAAGTACAAAATTAACAGTAGAGAAGAACCATGTGACTCATTAAGAACTGCAAATATGATGTTTAGAAGGCATGAGAGGGGAGTGCAAAACTCCTCATAGAAGGATGTTTTGAGGGTGGTGTTTAGGAGTAATGGAATGAGACAAAGGAAGCAAAAATTTTGACTGAGCAAGTGGGCAATGTACATAGCTGTGAGATTGATTACATCAACAGTTTCTTTCCCAGGATGTGAGGTACAAGAATACATCTTTTGAGTAATTGGAAACTGATGGGTGGATAAACCCAGGGGAATGATCCTTCTTGTTAGACTGGGAGATGGCTTGGACTTTCCCATCTCTCATTGCAAGGACTGTACATTTGAGTGAAGAGAGTAACAGGACTCCCTTTCTCTGTGCCAGAAGGTCTTGGCTGTCTTCTGTGGTTCTCACACCCACGGAATACCAGGCTCTTGCTTGTGATCGTACCTTGGTGGCTACTTTAACTTCTTCCTAAGTATTTTAAAAACTTTTAGGAAATTATAAATCACCTGTGTGGGGGTGCCTACATGGAATATTTGAAGTAAGTTTAGAAGTTGCTCTGAGCACCCAAGGTACTAAAGATGATAAGATTTTTCATGCATACTGTGTCTTTAGTGTGGATGATCAGGAAATATAGAAAAGAAACTGCAAAAGAGGAAATGGAGATGGTGAGAAGATCAAAATATCAAATGTGTACTTGCTTCTGTGAAAATTCCCCTGTATGTTCCCTATAGTTCTTCTTTTTCATGCTAAAGACTAGAATTGCACATCTGGGGTCTAGAGCAAATCCTGTTTTTCCTATGATTTCTGATCCAGGATAACAGTTCAGACAATTTGAGAAGCAAGAAAGGATAGAAGGGATTTCCATCAAGCTTGACTTCTATATTTAGCACCCAAACAGAAAATTAGTAGTCCCTAAAGTACCGTGTAATGGGTGCAGGGAGCATAGCCTGGAATTGCAGGAGTGCAGTATTATTCCAGTCCAAGAATGCTCTTTGACATTCCCATGTGATGGCCACGAATGACGCTGAAGACAAATTGACAAAACAAACACAAATCTGACAAGTTGGTCTTTGTTTTTTTTGAAACAAAGCATTCACGTACACACTTTGTCTGATGTACTTTGTGCACTTTTACCTACCTAAATTTGTCATGTATGACTGTAACTCTTCCTGACAAGAGGCAGTATTTCATACTTGTGTTTAGGTACCATTAGCTTGAGCTCTGGACAGCTGAGTACAAGTGGAGTTAAGAGTGTAGCTGCAGAATGGGGAGAGCTGCAATAAACTTGAGCTGTCTGACTTTCGCTGCAGATCAAGCCTGGAGCCAGAACTGCTCAGACACGGCAGTTATATTTCAGTGGAGATATATTATTTATGAATTCCCCGTTGTCACCATATTTAAAAACATGTGAAATCTGTTGGTGTGCAGAAAATACGTCTGGGAGAGGTCAGCCAAAATAGCAAAGTGTGTGAAAATCATGGCAGACATCCACTTAGTGCTGTAAATCAAGCACTTTCCCTGGCTTTCAGACAGATACTTGATTCTGCTTCATTTGTCATATGATGGTCTCTTAATCAAATAGGAATTTGAGGCCGTCCTATTTATCTCAGTCTTATCAGGAATACATGTGCTGAATTATTATTATTATTGTTGTTGCTGTTACTTATCATTATAGGGGAAACAAATATTTCTTATGGGGGTGGTGGAGCACTGGAGCAGGTTGCCCAGAGAAGTTGTGGATAACCCCTCCTTGGAAGTGTTCCAGGCCAGGTTGAACAGAGCTTTGAGCATCCTGGTTTAATGGAAAGTGTCTCTACCCATGGCAAGGGGGTTGTAATTAGATGATCTTTAAAGTTCCTTCCAACCCAAACCATTCTATCATTCTTTTAATTGCTGAGGCAATTTGAATTGCTCTGTGCAGTGTAGGAATCTTGGATCTGTGTAAATGAGCGGAGGTTAAAAGTTCACTCTGTTGAACAAACAGGCAAATTTGTCTGAGGCTATTAAATTTAAATCACAGTTTATTACATTTCTTCATGTAATAAACTGATCATGCCGTGAACTTTTTGTATGTGGTCATGTACTCACTGGAGGGTAACAATCATTTGGCCAAATACAGTCTGAGATAAAACCAGTCCCAGAGTTCAGAGGTGTTTAGAGGAAGGGGATTGATTTGGCTCACTATATTAGCAGAGAGACAGTTGTGTAGTTGTCTGTAGTTTTGGTGAAGGAATCTGGCTCACAGCTAAATGTAATATTTTGCATGTGCTTATTTTTAACGCACTCTGAGGAGTTCTGATGCAACTTTGAAAGTATTTCAGTAAATATTAGTTTTTAATATGGAACATCTGTGTGTGATTATGACAAGGAATGTGGCAGACTTTATCTTGCTCAATTCTCTTTCACCCCATGCAAAAATGTTGTCCAAGCTGAACAGTACAGTTCTCTTTCAGTCTGTTGTATGTACAAGAGAGAAAAAAATGAGGGAGATCTGGGTTCATCCTGTCTGATTTTCAGCAGAAAATGGACATTAGGTTTTCAGGAGTGCCTTAACCAGGGAGGAAGCCAGCACAGCTACTGAAAGAAACAGCTGGAGTCCCTCCATATCATTCCTTCCCATACAGCCCCTTGCCTTGTGGCAGTGCAAGTGTGGCGATTGGGTTTGTTTTAACCCAGTTCTCCCCTCTGGTTCCCCACAGCAGGCACAGCTTTGTCTGTCAGCACAAGGGAAGGGACAGCACAGGAGTGAGGATGGGTCAGTGGGAAAAGGGGGCACAGAGCTGTGAATATTGCCAGCTTAAAGCTGGGAGGTTACTTTTGAGCTTTCCCTATAGCACACAAACTATCTCATGCCCAGTATCTTATATTTTTTTTCAATTGGGATTGTTCCTCAGAAGTTGAGAAACCAGCAAGGGCTCACTAAGTACTAGTTAAGCTGAATTGTGTCTCACATGGATAAGACCATGGGGAAAAGTCCAAGGTAAATATGCTCAAAACCAGCACTATTGATCCAGCACCTTCCAATAGTGCTGAACTTCACTGAAAATTAAATGCAGGTACAAACCACCCTTAAACCATTAAAGCCTTTAGCTAGTATATTATCCTCCAAAGTGATAGCAGCCTGAACTTAAAATTGCCAAGAAATTTAAAGAGGGCCTATGTCTCAATGTGAAGGCCATATATTACTTTAAGAGATCAGGCATTTATTTATCCTTCTTTTTGTTACATTAGGGTTTGTGAGATGGAATTCATTAATAAACTGTCACATTAATGTTTCCACTTTGCCCATTACTGGCAACACCTGCCTTTCAACAGCATTATAATGTTAACATTATAATGACATTGAACAGGCAGACAAAAAAATACTGTGTGTAAATTAGGCTTTTTATAACTTTCTGTTTATGTAGGAGGGACTGGAAGTGAATGAGTTATATCAAGGCAGAAATTTTAAACCTTTTTCTTTCTCTGAACCGAGTCGCATAAAATTAAAGCTCTTTAAAAAATGGAATTTTGAATGTCCCAAGGGAAAATTTCTATCAGTATGACACATGCTAGGAAGAAAGTCTAGAAAAAATGGTCTTTTACATGAAGACTATACTGAAGTAAGGGAATAAATAAAAGGAACTAGAAGTTTTGATATGGGATAAACAGTATGACTTACTTACCTTTTTGGAGAACTGTATGTGAATTGGGGTAAAAAAGAATATCACTTGCTCAGAGAAGAATCAGACTGCAGTGCAAGTAGGTTTTTTCCCCTTTTATTAGTAGTATGTATACTTGCTTTGAAATCCCAAAATATGAGTTAGACTCATGGGTGTGGAAGGGGAGAAGAATATAGAAAACTTTATCTTGAAGACCTTTTCCAGCTTAGGCCAGCAGGAAGATCAGATAGGTGAAGATTTGTGGGGCTTTTTGAAAAATGAGAGAATTCACCGAACCACAAGGTTGGTGGTAAGGGAATTTGCGGGAATCAGAGCTATCCAGACTTCTGTTGAGCAAGTGGTGAAGGGAGAGTATGAACCATCCATATAGTGAGGAAATAATGATACACTTAAAAGAAAGGAAAAATCTCTTCTCTAAATGAGTGGGCTTAATTTGCAACAAGAAGGATTTGGGACAGGTACTAGACAATCAAGAAAATGGACCAAACTAAGATACTGCATAAGGAGGCAGTGGGGGCCACTGAAAGACAATAAAGACTTGTAAGACTTTATCAGGAGGGACAGCTGATTCTTTCATAGGGCAGAATATGGATCATATAGTTTCTTGAGGTTGTTATCCACTGCATTTTTTTTTGTGATTCTGTTACTGTTACCTTCTAGGAAATGAATGCATATTAGACTGCATCAGCTAATTTGCAAGCAATACTCTTTCCTTCCTACACCTTGAGGATTCTGCATGGTCCGTTTCCCTAGAAAAGGACCTTCACTAGAGAGTGAAGGAAGAATAAACCAGCATGTGATAATAACCAACACTCCTGCACTCAGTGTGTTACTTTGCAGTACCTGCACATTAGATGTGTGAGTATGGTATAAGAACCTGAAAATGACAGCATTGGATACTGTTATCACCAAAAATAGTCAAGATATTGTCCTTTTGGAATGACATGCTTTGGAACAGTAAAAGAAACTAAATAAGATCACTAAATTCTAGCAGTGAATCCATATCTGAACCTGCATACAGGTATTTTGGGTCCATTTGCCATGAAAAAAAAAGGTCTTTATATTTGCTGAAATAAAATGTTGATGCATAAATGTAGGTAGCTTCAAGGCTCTTATGCCTCTGTGAGATCCTTTCATAAGATATATTTTGAAATCTCTTCACTGTGGCCGTACTCTGAAGAAAATAGGAAGCTTATTTCCCCTGCAGGATATTAGATAAGAAGATAAAAAACAGATCTGTAGAAAACCTACTATTCACTATTTAAGCAGTGAGTAGAGTTAGATGAGAAAATTATTTTGAACAACATCCTGTTTGTCCACTTCAAGCAACTTCCTGTGTGTAACCATGAGAGCAGTTAGTCTACCCATTTAGAATAAATTTATTTCATAGCAGTTTGCCTGAGCACTGTAGATTTTTTTCCTTGCTCTTGTAGGACAAGCAGTTCTTTTCTGCTGAGCACAAGGTTGTTTCTTGTATGTTTTACAATATGTAATATATATGTGTGGAAAAACATCCTAAATGTTAAGTGTTTGGGAGCATTTAGTGATTCAGGATTCCAAACTCAGTAAGGAATTCCAAATTTAGAAAAACTGAATAAGAAACTGAGTAGGTAATTAATTCTTACTGAGTTTGAAACTGTGGAAATATTAGTTAAACTTCACTACTAAAATATTGTGAGCATATGTGGCTAAGGGCCGTGTCCGAGTGAAAAGTTTATAGCTCTCACTCCAGTGAAAGCTGAGGGATTGTAGAACCTTGGAGGGACAGCTTTCTAGGTACCTGGTGTTGCAATGTGTTGAAAATATATGTGTTGACAAAGTTTTTTATTGATTCCAGCTGGTGATTAGCATATGCCTTTTCAGATAACCCAGAGTTCAAAAAACCCAACAATTAGGCAGTTATGAAAAAGAACAACACTCAGCTATCTTAAGAATATCTTCACAGGTGTGTTTTTAAGAGTGTCGTGAGTTGATTGGCTTTAAAACTCCATTTTTTGTAGAACAAGGGGAATGAGAAAAAAACTCATAAATCTTACCAGAGGGTAATTTGTATCACTATGTGTTGTGGGAAATAGCCTGATACAGTGAAATTGCATACTCTGTAATCAAATCAGTCATATGTACTGATAGAAGCCATTTGTAAAATGATGATCAAATAAAATGATCCACATAAATGCCAAATAAAAACACAAAACTCCCTGTAATAGCCTTCATATCAGTTATGGGATCGATTCGAACTTCATTTTTCATTTATTCGCTCCACTGAGTGCATTTCTCTTTCTCTGATGATGTGTTTGTGTCTAGGTTTGGATGCCCAGGTGCTTTGGAGAATCAGACTGCAGTGCAGAGGTTGGTCTGGACTCTCAGGATGCTGGTGATGCAGGACAGACACAGCCTGCTATTGCTGCGGGGATTCCCGGCTAGAGGATGGCCTTTGGGTTGTCATGGCAGGTATGTGACCATCTTCTCTCTGCTGCTGGCTGGGAACATAGCCAGGGAAAAGGTGGCTAGGTCCAGATTCTTAATCTACTGATCTCTTATTCCTCAGCAATGATGCCATGGTCAAAGCTGGTAAGTTTTAAGAGCAATCTTCAGGCTGTCACACACAATGTTGGTACAGTCTGGCGTGCACTGGTGAATCATAAAGGAAAGAAAAATGTTTCAAACCTTGTTTATTTCTGGGTGTGTGCTTTCCAGCTGTGTGGGATCACTGTTTCTTGGACACATCTAGATCTACTCTAAAGATTTCTATCATTCTTTATTTACAAGATAATGTTTAAGTGGGTTATTCTCTTCTGCAACACATTCTGCATTTCTGGGTCCCTTAGCTGTCTGCTCTCTCTCCTTCTTTCTCTTTTACATCTGTATGTAGCCAAAAAGTAACATATTCCATAAATAATGACTTTTCTACTTTCACAGACTTACGTCTGTACTCATCATCTTCTGTCTAAACTGCAGTTTTGGCCATTGAGTCAGGGATACAAGCCATCATTAGCTCAGGCTGATCCCTATTTATGTGGAGCTTTTAATCTTCCTGTGCAAGCTCTTCAGTGTGTGTCCTGCTTTGGGTTTGATCCCTATGCCAGGGCACTGCCCTTCTACTTGTGAGCAAGATTTGTAAGCAAAGTGACTTTTTCTCAGCCTGCGTGTGACCAGAGAAGACAGGCCTGAGTTCTGTCCCTTTGGCTATGTCAGTTCTCTCTTTGTATTTCTCCCTGTGCTGACCATTTGGTTAAACATTACATTTCTAATCTTCCCTTTGATGGCCTATCCAAGCCTACTACTGCTCATCTTTCCTCTGTCATTCATTATTAAGGTGTCAGAATTTCTGTCCATTTAGGCTGGACTTAGTTTCCTATGCTCATGTTGGTGTTTGGACTCAGTCTAGCTCTGATGTTTGGGAGGAGGTTTCCACAAACATGTCACCCCTACCAAAACCTTCCTTAAAGCTTTCCTTGTGCACTAGTGTCTGCAGTGGTCAAGCCAAGCTTGGGACAGCCTAACAATAGGGATAGAATGTTCTCCTTGCTTTCCTCTCTTTAGTTAATACTCATTTGTTGTGTCAGTTTAATTCTTTTTTTTGAGATGGGAACTATTTCTTCTGTCTTTGGAGAGGGTTTAGCACAGTGGGGTTTGTCTGTGACTGACACAGGCACGGTGGTAGCAGCAGTATTAAGAAAATAGTTACACTGCAAATTCTCTGACTTTTCAGGAGCAAATCCTTTTAGGCCTATGTTCAACCTTTCAGTGATACATTACAGTGATACAGTAAGACTCTCCGGGTAAGGGCTGAATAACAACTTCCGTTTCTTTCCTTGAGTCTATTTGTTTTATTGTCATTTGTCTGCACTCTGTGGAGTGCTAAGCAACCTCAGTTCCTGTAGATTTAGCATTTTACAGGGTTTTTTTCCCCTCCTTCACCTTGACCAAATGATCATTCAGAAGAAGGGAAAATGGCACCAGAATAAAATAGGAAATGCAAAGTATTTGTATTATAATAGAATAACATATAGTACTGTTTATTTTAGCAAAGCTGAGAACCAGTAGAATTCTTAATATGATTATTTGTCATTTCTTCTGTTAGATATTTAGAGTGCTGAAATACTGTGTTAGTGCTGGGCACTGATGATAACTCTGCTCTGTTTCCTTGGGACCAGGGAAATCATTTGGAGGCTAATTGATAAGTGGGTATAGTGATGCTACAATCTGCTAATCCAAAAAGCCACTGCAGGCTCTGCATTTGCATATGCAAAATGAGAATACAGATTTTTCTTTTTTTCCAGAGAGAGAACGACTACCAATGCAGTTTTCTCTTTTACTCCCATCATTAATCCAGAATTAATGTCCTGTAGGAAAGAGGGTTTCTTCCATTTTACCTCCTTCCCTTTCCTTCTTTTTCACCAGCAAAAGTTTGTCCTCCAAGCAATTGGACTACATGGACTCCTTAACCTGAGTGACTTACAAGCCTTGAAGGCCATGTGACTCTTTGCTCAGCAGGAGCAAAATGTTGGATGGCAACAGAGCCATCTGTTGGATGGCAAATGAGCAAAGCACTGAATGGCAAGTACATGTTTCGAGGGCAGGGGTTTCTCTATCCCTTCCCTTCTCAGGCTGTTCTAAACCCTATTTACTATGCTCCTAGGAAGATACTGTCTTGGACAGTCTTTCAGTCTGGCAGTCTGCACTCCACTACCTTTCTCAGGGCCTGATCCTACAAGCTGTGCTCCTCATCTCTTTTCCGGACTGTTCCCAGATGATTGAAGTTTGCGGAGATGCTCAGCACCTTGCAGGATAGGACTCCTAATGAACAGTAGCTTCTTGTTTGTGGGGAATCTACACTTAAAATTTGAACCCATGAAGTTCAAAGTAAAAGAAACTTCAAGAACCAATATAATTAAACTGTGACATCTGTTGTATTTTTACAGTTGTCTCAGAAAGTCTGGGTGTTGGATATAATTAGCCGTGACATTTAAAAGACCTGTAAAACTCTAGGGAATTTGAGCTTTGGTACTTAGTATGACTTCTTATATATAACATTCTCCCAGCATCCCCACACTAAGCATCAATGCTTGTTGGTTACAGCAGGCATCCTAATGCTTGTCTGTATCTTTCCAGTGTTCAGATTCATTCAATTAGAGCTGAAGAAAAATTCTATGGCATCCTAAAAATACATAAGGAAAAAGGCACGTGTGCTTACTTCCATTACTGTTTTTCTCATCAGCAAGTGGATTATGAAAGCCTCATCTTTACCAAAGAGAGAATTTCTTCTATGGATAAAGGAAAGGCTGTAGAGGGAGAGGGCGGAATAAAAGATGTGGCAGGAACAGACACAGATGTGATGAGAGATGAAGAATTGCAAGATCCATTCATTTTTTTCCAGAACTGTGCCTAGTTATTGCTGGAGAGGCTGTCAAGAAGCACCTGCATGTTGTAGCACAGGATTTTGGAGTATCTTCTTTCTGGATGGTGTGAAACTGGAAACCTTTTCACAGCAGAAACTGGTTGATGTGTTGTGTGACATCAGCTCTGGAAGTAAAGGCTGATCAGTAAAGCCTGCAGAAGCTAGAAATGGACACGACAGCGGGAACTGCTAGGGATTTAAGCTTGATTATTAAAAAAATTGAGTTCACATGCTGCTTATATATCATTGAAGATCTGTGTGGATTTTGTTTCCTTGGGAGGTAGTTACAGAGCCAGGCCTCGTAACTGAGATGTCTGTAAGCAGTACATAAATCCATCAGATTTATCTAGAGAACTGCAGGTTGAGTATCTCTGTAGCCTATATCTTGTTCTCTGCTTTTCTTTTTGATTATCTGAATAACTTCAACCTGTGATTCATTTCATGCAGGAATTCCTCACCTCCTACTGATTTGGAGTGTTTGGTCCAAACTCCAGACAAGATGTCAGTGCATACTGACATTTTTGTTTTCAACCCAGAATGATGATGAAACCGAGAACAGGGCTGTCAGCTGAGGACATTTGTACCTCCAGCAGCTGTGGTCAATGAGCCAAGCTTGTGCAAACCCAGTGTTTAATCAGTTCAGGGGAATCTGCACATCTTGTTAGCCTGAGTCAGCTACCTAAAGGATTTGCTGATAGCTAAAAGTTTGCCTGAATCATTGGGCTGCTGGGTGCAGTAAGCATCTGTTCGCATCCTGCCTGCCGTAATTAAAGATACAGGGATGTGCCACTTAAAAAAAGAGGAGACAGCAGTGCATGGCTGGACTGAGGACAACTGTTTTTCAATGTTGTTAATATTGTCTCTTCTTTGTCCAAGTGTCAAGGCCATTAGCTGTGGCTGTCCATGATGTATGCAGCTATGTTTCGGGGATTTTTAGCTCTCAACACTACACACGTTCTTAGTTAACAGAGGGCTACTGACATGATGGATAATAATTCTGTCATGAGTGTAGGAACAGGGCTACCTGAAGTGAACTGCGGAGGGTAACAACCATCCCCCAAGAGGGACTGTTCTGCACTGAGGACCATCAGCTTGGGGCACACATGAATGAAGTTCAGATTACAGTAGTTCTGTAGACTTCAGGTGTCTTCAGGTTGATCAGTTATCTCTTGCTGCCTAAATGACTTACCTGCAAACTAGGAATGATGGTATATCCCTAGTCTCAAGGGCATGAGTTATATTTGGAGATTTCTGAGCTGGTTGGGTATTGCAGTACTGGAACCATAACTCGACATATGGAAGCTGCAGGGTAAAGTGGCCTCTTCTCTGGGTGTATGTACAACATGCAGTTATCTGTATGTTAGTGGAAGTTTCTGCCACTGATAAACTCAACAGATTGACTCTCTTAATATGTTGGGGGAAAACAAGTTAAATCAGATACATTATCTCTTGTCTTATTTTAAAACTGTAAAAATACGCTTAACTCATAAATTTAATAGCTCTGAGTTCCCATGGAAAGCAAATACCTTTCCCAAAGTATAAATAGCATGGTAAGTCTTCCAGAGTGTGGTTCTGTCTGTTTCTGTCTCCTTTCTAACACAAAACACATTCATGAAATCAGATTCTCAGTGTTGGTAAGACACTGAGTTATGAAGAAGATAGTGTTCTTGTATCTTTGATAGCCTGAGGATATGAGACAAACTTTTATTAGGTCCACTGATCTAGCTAGAACAAAATAGATCCTGTAGAAGGCCTAAACGTTTTCTGAATTTTCCTGACTGTCGTTTGGTCTTACATAAACCATTAAATCTCCCTGCTCTGAGCTATTACGAATAACCACTGTCAGCTTTGAGTAAAGGGTTTAACCAGCTTCAAAACTTTTTAAAATTTCACTTGGGAATATTCTTATGATACTTTTAATTGCTTCTTTCCTACTGAGATATGAAAAAAACATAATGAATCGGTGCTTGTGGTTTTGTGCTGCCTTGCCAATGCTTTGCTGTGGCTGCACATGGAGCAGACAAATGCCCAAGCACTATGACAGCTCAAGACTGGGGCCTGATCCAGTTGTTCTCAGTAGAGAAATCCATCCATGGACTGTAGTGCATTTTGGATTAAGCCAATTTGCTTTCTTTTGAACTGATTCCAGAGCACGTGTGGGGAGTTAACTGAGACTGGAGGATGACACATTACCTAATCCGATTACCATGCCGGTCTCCTGGGAGAGATGGCTCTGATATGGAAATGATTTGCAGATTTCAGTTTGTCTCAACATGGCTATAATGCATCTGTCTGCTTCATAGGTGAAGAAATAGCTTGAACTGTGAGCACACACAGCTGGCAGATTATTGGGCGTCTGTGTATGTGAATGTCTGAGGCTGAACTTTCGAACTCTGAAGCAGAAGCCCGACTGCTTACTAGCTGCTGTTGGTATGGCTCAGTTGTAAATTTTGATAGCATGTGGACTAAAAAGTACTGGCATGTCCCAAGTCCTCCAATTAATGACCCAAACAGGCCTGAGAAAGAACCAATGATGAGGCTGATCGTAAGTTGTGCTGCTGCTTTAGACTGGGAGAAGCAGAGGCTTGGGTGCTGGACAGAAGAGACAACCAAAAAGGTGACTTCCCAAAAGGAAGTGATATTGAGAAGAAGGGAACCTGGAAAGAAAGTGATGAAGATGCTGGTTGGAGCACCAATCCTGGAAATGGGTGTAGATCCTGGAGATCAGTGAACTGCATGGAGACAAATGCTTGGGGATGTGCAGGGACCCTGGCCAGTCATGCCTGAGGCTGGTGGCTGAAAACAGCTGCACAGCAAGATTAAAAGAACTTCCTGCATAACTTTCTCAGGCTAACAATGATCTTCCTCTGGGGAGGAGAAGTCAAAACTGAATGTACAAAGCTCAGAGGAGAGCAAATGAATTCATGTGAGACAATCAGGCTGGGTAAAATCTCTCACATCCTTGGTTCTTAAATAAACCCCAGTATCCAGTTCCACCACTTGTTCCTGTTTACTCTGTTTTGCCAAAGACAGTCTGCTACATTTCATGTGTAGTGGGGAAGACGTGATCCTCTCTTACGGAATGAGAAGGACAGCCATCATTCAGATTTGACATCTATTTTTGTCATTGCAATGTTTTTAAGAAATAAATGAATGCAGTTAATTTTAATGTCTGGGCAACACGACTGACAGTCCAAAGGGCAACAGCCTCTGTTTTCCAAATAGTTACCATTGTAATTACATCTGCAGGAAAGCCTAGCGAGGTTTGTGGAGTTTCCCTTCTGCTAGGAGTGTTAACAAGCTGTTAACTGGCACAAACACTGTTCCTTACAATGGAAACCTTTATTCACAGAACGAGACAAGGCAGAAGACCCTCAGCATTTTTGGAGAGCCATTCAGTATTGCTCATCTGGGAGGAATTTAAAGTGGGATGCTGGAGAAGAGGCAAAGCAAAAGAATGTGTTGAGGTAGCTTCTTCAAACTCTTTCAGTTTTTATGGCAGGACTCTGATTTGTAAAACGTTGAGGATCTTTGGAAATGGTAGCTTATACCCTAATGTATGGGGGATGAAAAAACCCAACTTTTCCTGTACATAGGCAGTTATCATAATAACCTGGAATTCTTTTAAATCGCTCCACAGCAACTGCAAAGCACAACACACTGTGCCTGTTGTGTAGAAATAAACTTACATATCACTTATCTGTACCTAAGCATGCCAGAAGGCTGAGGCCAGGGCCCAGCTGAGCTGTATTAGAACCAGTCGAAGACCAGGATTCATTAAGTTACTGTACACAAGATCAGTGGCACCACTGGGAACCAGGGAGTAACATTGGCAGTTTACTGCTCTCTTGGCTTAGCTTCAGCCAGGTTTGACCTGTCCTTGCCTCTGTGATACAATGGAATGTTTCTCACAGGTGGCAGGTTTTGCTGGAATCTCCTTTTTCAAGCAATTCTTCATCCATAGCTGTGTATTTTGGACAGTGATACAGGAAAGTATTAAGGGCTGATGTTTAATGTTGGAATAAAGTTATCAAACACAGCTTTGAGAGCTGCTAATTAGAGTTTAGATGCAGATGAAAATCCCTCTTGGATCCTGTGCAAGGTTGAATACCAAAATGTAACTCACTGCTGGCAACCGTCCCTTGGGTTTTGGCCTTTGCTGAAGGTCACAGTGAAATAGGCTGCTGTTGCAGAAGATTGATGTTGCTTAGAAATGGCTTGCAGCACATTCATCAGAAAACTTCAAAATCTTCACAGAAGTGGATTTGCCACATGCTTTCTATGATTCTGCCTCCACTAAAAATGGAAGCAGAGAGATGTAGTTCACTGGATTGCCCAAATTTCTGCACTCAGCCAGCAGCAAAACCAACAAGGTAATCGAAGAGTGTTGGATTTTAATAGCTCATTTGTTTCACATATAATGTAAGTAAGCCCTTTTAATAGGTTATTTTTCAACATCTCCCTTGTGATGGGACCTTCTTCAAATGTCTCTCTTAGACCTCTTGCCTTGTTTAATTACTGCTTTTCTCTGAGAACCTGCAACCGCTCAGTTACGTCTGTGCTTGAATCTCCATGCTGTAATTCTGTCACAGATACAGCTACCTCTCTGCCTCATATCTTGCCTGGGATATCCCCAGTTTCCTGCCCATGCATAGCGTAGGTGACTTGGACGAGCATTCTCAGTGGTGTTCTGACCTCCCAGCTCTCACTGGTCCTGCTTGGAGCTCTGTGTTCATGTTTGCTGTCCATACAGCAGATGGGTTTGCTTTCTAGACCTAGCTGGTGACAGCTTCCAGGAGGCACTGCAGACATCTGCTTCTGTTTCTTTCCTGTTAACCTGATCTTGGACTTTCTAGACAAAAGAGTTAAAGGAGCCCTAATCTGTGTGGTTTTCAAGGGAACATTTGATTTCATGCCTGTCTACAAACTGATAGGGATCAGGGAAAATGGAAGGAGAAATAGAAAAATCTCTGAAGTGGGCAAGCACTTGGAAGAAGAATGTGCCATGAAGTGTGGCACTTCCAAGAGAAGCGTAAGTCTAGCTGGGGTTTATTGGGGGAGTTCATCAGTGATTAGTTTATTTCTGATCTTGTTTATCATTTTAATTAGCCACCTTTGCATAAAAATTAGACTCTGTTAATGAAATTTCCTGATGACACTCCACTGGGAGACAAGTCAGAAATCCAACCTATCTTAGTGGTGTAATTTAAAACCCACCTGGTCCGTTCTGAAAGTGTATTTTTATCTGTACTTTTTAAAATTTCATTGCTTAAAAAACCTCACTGCTTATGCACCTCCTTTTTTGATTTCACTGGACGTATTTAAGATTTAGTTTGGCCCAACTACTTGAAAAATTTATAATTTTTAAGGTATCTGTCAAGTTGGTATTCATTAATTTCTCCTGCCAGAACCCAAATGAATAATGTAACTTGACAGAAGAGCTCCAAATGAGGGTTACAGATAATTATTCATTCTCAAGACTTTGACTATGAATCATTGCTACTGTGCAGTCTAACTGGTTATGTGGTACCGCCAGTTTCATATTTCTTTGTTTCTGGTGTAAATAATTTTCTGTGATATAAAATGTGAGGGAACATGTTTGCATTGAACACCAGTACGTATGACTAAAAGACATGAAAACCTTTAAAACAAGAGTTATAGGGGCATCTAAGTGGCAATTAGAATCCTTTAAAAATTCATTCAGATTTAGTGAAATGTTGCTGGCAGCCATTCATAAAAGTAATTGCCCTGTGCACATGAAAAATTTAAATGTGGTAATTTAGTAATGAATCTGAGCTGTCAAAAGGCATTTTATGGGTAATCAGACATTCCTGAAGGCACAGCAGTGACTGAAGAAAATTGAAAAATAACTTTGTGGAGGCAAGATTATCTGAAATAAATGTTTTTTCTGGAAGCAAACAAAGACCCCTATGAATTTTTGAAATGTAGTGCACTGTAAGTCGATAAGGGCAACCACTGGAAGCAAATAAAGAATCAATTGTGTCCTTATTATTGATTCAGATTAGTCATTTCAAGTAGTAGTCTTTGAGAAGTGAGTACTCCTAGATTCCCAGATACTTGGTGTGCAGATTCATTATTCAGCTCCCAGGAAGGGGAAGCAGGAACTCTACATTACAGCTTGCAAATCACTTTGTCATTTTTGAAAGAGAAAGCTCAGTTCTTTCATTTTACTTGGACGAAACTGCTGACTGCATTGGATTTCAATTTTGTTTCCTCTAGAATAAGGGAGGGTATAGCTGCTTGTGTGTTGTTGCAGAGCACGTTAGGGACACTTTGGAAATGTAGTTGGAGCTGCTGATGCCTAAGGAAAGTCAATGCAAAGCATTGCCTTTGGATGATGGAGCCCTTCACTCCCACTCTGCAGGTGTTAATGACCTGAAATTGGACAAGAGCACTTTTAAATCTCTTATACCCCATGTCTCTAAATCACTCTGGGGAGAAGATTTCATTATGTTTGTCTCAGTTGTGTTATTGCTGTTGCTTTTGCTCTTGTCTAGGTATTTCTGGGAGATTTTAAGCCTGTAAGACTGTTTGGGAAGAAAACTTGTCCAAAGATCAGATGCAATTGTGATTGCTGCTCTGTTCAAATACCCTTTTGCTAGAACTGATTTGCCAACTGCTCTAGTTTTAAAGATTAGTTTTGGGGTTTTTTATCTTCTTCAGTGTTAGAATGCTATAAGGAGACACTCCTGTATTCTAATTTATACAGTGATTGTTTAAAAATGCTGATCTTGGGTGCTATTTGAGTACTGAAATAAATACCATTAGATGTCAATTTTACTTCTTGTTGTTCCTGCAGCTGGTATTCCTTTTCCTGATGTCTGTTGTATACTGAGTTTACTGAATGCTAAAAGGGGTCAGCTCAGCTTGTATTTCTGATCTGCTTTAATCTATGGTGTAATGGAAGGATGTTTTCAAAAGAAAATAAGGAGAATACCAATTAAAACATATTTCTGTTAATGTGTGAATTTTTTCATCACAACTGTTTGTGTCTTCTTTATTTTTTAAAAAGCTTAAGTATGGGCTTAGATCAACATGACAGGTTCTCTTTAGTGCTGTGAGAATGAACATAAAATCATTTGGAAAATTTCTACCATAAAAAATCATTAGATATAATTAGCAAAATAATATCTCTCATGAGAAATGGTAAGATGAAATATATAATCTGGCAAGAAGTACCTCACTCCAGTGTTAAAGTTTTTCAATATTGTCTCTTCTTCCCATAGATCATTTAGAAGATAGATCACCACTTGGAAGGAGCCACGATATTGAGTCTGTGTTCTTATTCCGCACTCTGGAACAGGGCCCTGCTCTTTTGTCTCATCTATCTGGTAAGTCTCCCCACTCCAGGCAAGAAAATGAGAGAAAGCACCTTGAAGATAATTCCCTTTCATCTATAGCTGTAGTGTTTGGCCCTTTTAAGGTTTGCAGAGCTATAAAACATTTGATTATCCCCAAGGGTGAGGGAGGAGCTGAAGGACATCTCTTGATTTTGGTGAAGCACTGAGGAGAAAGAACAGTGAAACAGAAAGATTATTCATAGAGGATAATTGCCAAATCAAAGCCCAAACTTTAATTACATCTGTGTACACTGTAGGCATGTTTAATAAAGATTTAAATGTAGTATCATCTTCCTATTTGACTTGTTAGCATTTTGCCTTTTGTCTGCAAAACCTGGCACATGTTGATGTGATTGACTATGAGTTAAGAGCATGGATTGAGCCTAAAAATCACTCAAGGACATGATCTCATTTAACACAGCCTTTTTAAATCTGTTGTGGTTTGGGCTGCTTGTGAAGCTTTCACTGATGGTTACAGATTGTTTGGTGTCCTAAGAATGCCATAGTCAGATGGGAAGACTCAGTATCTGAAGGGACTAGGGAGTGGGCAGAAGCTCTTTGGGGTGTATGGGAATTGAAGAGTTGCTCTTGATGTATTTGTTGTGTTTGGGGTTTGATTTCTGTCCGTTTAGGCAGAATGATCAACACCAGCACTTTACCAATCCAGTTGAACCTCATAAGTAGTCTTGTCACTTCAACAGAGATTGCAAGGAAGTCCCGCTGGGCTTGAATTCCTGTCTCTTTTAGATAGTCTTTATCTAGGTCAGGGTTGAAGTTCTTGCTTAGAGCACTGCACTTCCCCGTCATTGCTGTTGGATTGACATAGATTTTTCAGTTTCTAGCCCTCAAATGTTGCAAAACAGTGGTGCCCTTTAGGATTTCTCTAAGGTCGGGCAGAAGCCTCTGTGCCTGCTTTCAGTCCACGTACAGGGAGTTTAAAAGGCAGCTTCTTGCTACAGACTTAGGCCTTTCATTTTTTCTCTCTTGTCCATCAGTGTTACATTGCTTCAGTAGGTCGGTTCCTCTTTGACCTCCCATCTCACCTCCATCTCCACTATTTGTTTTGGTCCTTTGAAATCTAGTCCCAATTATTGATACAGTGCTGTACTGAAAATGTCTTGTGGCTGCCTGGATGGCAGCACTCACATCTGTGCTTACAGCACAAGTAGCTGGATGCAGGTGTTCAGGTAAGAAGGATGGGAGGAGGGCCATGCATTGCTGTCCTCCCTTTGGACACTGGTGGCTAAATGGGGGTTGTGGGGAATCATAGAGCCCTGAAATCATAGAACATAGAACCCTCCCAACCAGAGACTTCAGTCAAGGTTTGAACTTGCATAGTCTGCAAATTCCCTTTCTTTCCTATGCTGGCTGGTAGCAGGGTGTTCTTTTACAGTAGAAGGATGCACTTTCTGTCCTGTGGCTTTTTGCTCTTCAGTCACTATCAACTGGAAAATTGGCAGGACATTGACAAGGGTGCTGGTTTTCCTAAAGCTCACCCCGGTATATGCTCTGATTTTTGTGAGCAAATAGTCAATGCAGTTTTCAAACTCAATTTATTCTAGAATAAGGGCCAAATGAAATGCTGTTCAAAATTGGAGCTGGTTTGTGTTGCTTTCCTCAGAGAAATGCATCTGTTCTGGGTTGGGGTTTTTTTCCGCTGTTGGCACATTTGTTTGTGTTGCAGAGGGAACTGGGTATGTTATGAAGCTAAATCTTTCCTACCAAGCAGCAGCTCTGGCTCAGCTTCGGTAGTTATTTAAAATCTCAGAAGAGAATCATCAGCTGCTCCACTTGCACATTCAAACACACAAGGTGATATGCTAATTGGGCTTTCATTAGTGCCTGACTGACGTCACCAACAGAGTAGAAAGGGGGCTAAGCAGATGAAGTACTTTTCCACTGTTGAGCTAGTACTGACACAGCTATGTACTATAGCTTTTTTTTTTTTTAATTTGGAGCAGTTCTAATTTTCTGTGTGACTGCATCTGTGCACTGTAGCATTCAAATATTGCCCTGATGTATTACACTCAAAGCTGAGCTTTTTATGAAAAAGGGAACAGAGGCTGTGAAATTCGCCCCCCCCCCCCTTTTTTTTTCTTTAGTGTTATTACTGTCTGGGATAGATTCAATTAGATTAGATGAGTAAAATTTCATGATGTGACTCATCAGTGCTGTTCACATATGAGTACATAGCTGCATATTCAGGCAGTCTGTCTCCTCTGAGAAACATAGATTCCGTGGATAATAAACAGCTGCATGTCATTTAATGAGCAAGTGAGAGGCGCAGCCCTGCTTTTCCATGAGGGTGTCTGCTGTGTGAGCTCAAGCAGAAATTGTAGCTGAATTGAAACAGAACCTGTTCTTTTTTCAGAGCTGCCAGTAGATACCTTTGCAAACTGAGAAGGTTTTACATAGCAAACATCTTTAGCAACAGAGTATGTTGGAGGATTTATATCACGTCATGGGATATAGTACTGCATTAGAGGTTCATGGAGCTGCACTCAGTTCCTATTCCACCTCCAGAGGTGAAATAGTTCATCTCTTTGTGCCTCACCTACCCCATCACCTATACAATAAGGACAATATCTTCCTTTAAAAGATGTTTTGCTATGACAAATCTAAGTGAGCTAAGTCTGAATCTTCAGGAATTAAAAAAATGGATTTTAGTCATGATAATTACTAAATGTAGCTTCAGAAGGAGTAAATTTCCTTGATAGGAAACCTTTTTTACTCAGCTCTAAATTAAAAAAGTTGATACTTACTGAATGCAATTACAGTTGCTATTGCAAATAGAGTGTTGTGAGTGGGAGAAATATTTCTGTCATGTAATAAATTAACTCAAATATAATAAAAAGGATAAAGACAGAAGGGAATTCTGACGTTGAAAAGAACATAGCAATACCATTAGGATTGTTTCTTTTTTAAAGCACAAATGGAGAGTGTAGAATTATTTATTGCTTTAACATCAAAAAAATAGGGACAGCAGGGACCTTGTTAAACTGGGACACATATTTCAGTGACTAGAAACCTATTGTAATCACAACTACAGAGATATGATCTAGGGCTTTGGTCCATATGTCTGTCTTAAAGGGGGTTATTAATGCCGTTGGTTTGCATCCAGCTTGCAGACAAAGGTACTTAACTAAATATTTTCTTTCTGCTTCTGTCATTAGCCTGGGTGCATAGACAAAATGGCTGGGACTATCTTGTTCCTTAGTTCAATTATTAGACCCCTATTGTTTCTCAAGTATAAAAAAATCTGACAACAGGGAAGGAAAAATTACTCCAGAGCCCGTCAATGGGATGAACAAATGAAATCCATCATGAATTTAAGTGCAGCCATGTATTATAACGTCCTGCCTTTCACTGGACCTCTTTCTTTGTTTATATTTTTTTGAAACATAGGGACAAGGACAAGTTCAAGGAGTTACTGAATTCTTTGCCATGAGTTCCTATTGTAGTTCATTTACTTCTCATCCCTCTTGTTAGGGAAGAGCTCGGTAAGGTCCTCGTTGAGGAAACATGCACAGTGGGGGTGCAATTTACAACTCCTTCCACTCTTCCAAGCAGAATCAAATCCCTGGGTAATGACTGAAGGAATCGAGTGACTGTGCTGTGGTTATGCACAGTAGTAGCAGCAGCCAGTCCACTTGCAGGTATTGTGTTTGCTCCATTTCTGCCTAGGAGCTGTTCATGAATTGCCTCATGATTGCTTTCACCGGGGTACTTTGAGTCCCAGGAGACACGACTGTTTTTTGGGACTGTAGTTTCAATTGTCTGGGACCTGTGAAGGTAAACACAGGTCTTTAACAGAAATATGTAGAAATAGAAAGAGACATGCAGGGAATGATCCCAGCTAGCAGGGATGTATTTTACTCTTTATAAGTGGAGTTCTTCCCAGGAGAAGCAAAAATTGCTGTTAATGAAGACGACCTTCCTTAATAATCTCTTTTTCTCATAAAACAGTGACTATTAAAAGGGAATGTCTGTTTGTGGCCCAGAAGCAGCTTGTTTGCCCACCAGATGGAGCTAAAAAAAAAAGATCTATCCAGGCTGGCCAGGAGCTAGTGAGTACTCCATGATTTCTTAACCTGGGGTCCTGCAGTGTACTTAATACAGACTGTTTATTGCCCAGTCTGTGACCCTCACTGCAGCTCCCAGCTTGGGGGCAAGGGCAGCCAGGCTGTGCTCTCCTAGGAGATGCTGCAGGGCCATGGAGGCTCTAGGTGCCTGTGTTTGCCCTGCTGTGCTTTAGCACATCAGTGTTTCCATGTCAGTTTATGCTCTTTCTTTCTTATAACACCGTTATTAGTGCTAAAATTTGCTGAGGGAAACAGGCATGGGAGGTCACTAGGATAGCAGACGAGAGGTGCTGTGTTGAGGATGCTGGTGGTACTGAGCCTTGTGGGAGGGCTCTTTGAAAGGTACCTTTGAAGCTACATTTGAAAATACCTTGGTGGTCTTTTGAGGTGTGCTGTCTCTCCCTGTGTCATGTCCCTGTCTCTGTGGAGACAGCAAACCTGATTGGTTGTCTTATTTAGGGGACACCATGGGAGCTCAGGGCCATCCCCGCCCCCCCTGACCCGGATGAGCACCACCTTTTTCTTTTTAAAAGAAGCCTGCTACTAATGGTTTATACCCAAGGCTTAGTAACCATGGCAGTCCTTGTGTACTCTTCTGAGTGAGTGCTCCTAAAAGCTGACAGCCAGGAGTGAACCCATGTAAGGAGGAGTTTATTTAAAATAAGATTAAACAGTGTGGGAAAGGAGGGCAAAGATAATTACACCAAGCAGCCTGGTATTTAACCTCCTTAGCTCTTTTTTTCCTTTAAAATTTCATGACTGTTTATCTAGTTTGTCTCAAGAATTTTATTTTGTATTTTTGATCCGTGGTGTCATGATTGTTGGTTCCATCAAATGCTTATTACAATTTGGCTTTTAAAGTTTTTTTCAAGGTTAAAATGGAGTGGAGAGAAAGGTTTAATTGAAGAAAAGTTGTTTTTCTAATTAAAATTACTTGTCAAAGTAATTTTGACAAATCTGCTTATTAGTGAAGAAAATAATATAAATGGCTTAAACCCTACAGATAAGGAAACATAACAAGGAAGAAAGCAGCTTATGTACTGTTTTATAGGAGATTTCATTGAGCATAATCAGGAGTGGAGTAATAGGGGGAGTTAATTTACCTATGCTTGAGGTGAATTAAAACAGGGAAATTAGGGTCTGTCTCCTAAAAATCCTACTTTGGACTCCTGGAATAGAAGTCTTGTTTAGACATCTGGTTCTAGAGGCAATTTTTCTTTTCCTCTCAAAAAGAGATACTTGCCTCTAGCGGGAGGACCTGAGTGTTTTTATATGCAATCAAAAAGATGGCTTAATTAGCCATATCAGAGATTGAGTGGGATAAATCACATGGCTGAATGATGCTATGAAAGGAATCAACATGCAGGTGGAGGAGGTGAGGGAGGAGGAGGCAGGTTAGGGAGCTTGTGGGGCTGTTCACAGAGCTACAGTGTGGTGGGAGCTGAGCCAGCAGGAAGTTTCAGGATAAAGAAGAAAGGTGATGTTGTATTCCCGAGAGCTGGCTGGCAAATCAGAATAAATCTTTTGTCTGAACAACAAGCTGGTGTCAGGGAGAACTGTTTTTGAGGAATTTTTTTCCCTTGGATTTAGTTTTTAAAAAATTCTTAGCAATGATCAGGCAGGTACTGCAGCTAATCTTGATGAGAACGGATAACAGCTCAAGTTAAAATAGGGAAATAAGTTGGGGCAGTTGAAGTGTTGAAAGGGGAATGGCTGACTCAGTTAAAATCCATCAGGAATTGCTTCTCAGAACCAGGGAAGGATGGGTGATGTTCCAGAGTGGGTCAACATTTGAAATAGCTTTGAAAATGGAAGTAGTGGGGTGAGAGGAAAAGCGGAAAACTTCAGTTTAGAACAGTGGAATGAAAAGTTCAAAACAAATCATCTTGAATACAATGAGGTGTTAATACAGCCAAATGTGTTAAACCATGACAACAATCTTAATTTCTTTACACATTAGGATAGCAGACCGTGTCAATAAGGAAGTGGCAACTTGTATCTTCACTGCAAGAGAGCTTCTTGGTAGTATCTTGAATGAGATTGTTGTAAACTAAAGGCACACAAAATGAGAGTGTTATTGTGGGGACAGTCTTGAAAAGCAGCTACCTGTGAGTTTCTGTCAAATGGGGACAACACAATATGCAGGATTCCTTAGGAGGGTGTGGTAAGTCTAGTGCCTGTCAGTTCAAAGAGCAGTAATTTGTGCGAGGAACTAGAAAATATATGTATTTCATTTCTAGGCCATGCTCAGTTGGAAAGGCTGCAAGCATTTGGATGAAAGGATTAACATTCAAAAGAATCTTGACAGTTAGAAGAACTCATTTCAATTAAGTGGGATTCAGTTCAAGGGCAGGCACAGAGTCCTATGATGAGGTATAAATTATGTGTGAGATTAAAAGATGAATGAATGGCTTGCTGGCAGTCTCTCAAGGAAGGATGTGGGGTTATGGTGAATAACAAACTGAACAGCAGTTGAGGCTCTCATACTGGTGCAAGGTAACACAAACAAGACCACAGCCTGCAAAACACCGGAAACAACCTTTGCACCGTGGTTGGCACTGGTTTGGCTGCAGCCGGAGCCTTTTGTCTTTTGGGCCCCACATGGAGGCTTGGAGTGAGGAAAGATCAGAGATCTGGAGAACACAGGCAGTGAGGAAAGGTTGAAAGGGTTAATCTGTTTAATCTAGAGACAAGATAGCTTCATAGCTGTGAGAGTTCATAAAATAAAATAAAATGGCTACCTCAGAGAAGGAGGTATACTCCGTGTGTGGTACAGATAGCACAAAAAGTGGTGGGCTTAAACTCCCTTGGAGGAAAACTGTATTAGAAAGCGGGAAAAGCTTTCTAACAGCAGGGCTACGTGAACAACTGGCATACAGGTTTTTAAGAAGAGGGTAAATAAGTTTCTGAGGAAACTATTGCTATTGGAATGGGTCAGAGAATGTATAAGACTGTATAAGACTGCCCTTGATGCTCTTTCTAAACTTTTCTATAGGTGTCCTACAAAAGAACCACAGGCATCTATCTGGGCACCATAGGCACATGAGAACACTCAGTTTTGTGGTTTGTTTTGATCAAAAAAAAGCAGTAGTGACCAGAAAGGAGGAAGCACCTGCTGTTCTTAAACTGGTAGGCGACATTCAACCTACTGCAGAACTTACTATAGTAAAGGGGTGGTGAGGCAAAGAAGAGAATGAGACTTTGTCCTGCTGCTAGCTGGCCTGTGCAAGAGGCAAGTGGTTCTGTCAGTCTCTTTGGTTCTGTGTAGTCGTGGTTGATTTTTAATTAACTAATTAATTAATGTAGAATTTTAAATCTGGGTGCTGCTTTGCAGGGTCAGCTCCAAAGTTCTGCCAGGCACTGTGCATGGCATGTGACAAAGCAAGCCTAAAGCAAACCAGTGTGCATTATGTGAAACTTCAGGTCAAAACATGCCTCTGCTGGATTTCAAAATCCTGGAAAGGTAGGATATTCTGCTTGAAATCACAGAAAATCCCAAAGAGACCAAAATTCAGTATTATTTTTGAAAATACATAGTGTTCTTTAGTTATGCAATAGATATCACCTTGATTGTAATTACATGAATCAACATTAGACCCTAATCAAATAGTTCTTTATGATCCTTGTAGGTAAGATGCTAACTGTTACAAAGCTCTGATAAAAGTAAATACTTATCTAACTGATTATAATGACATCTTCCAGTGTGACTATAGCTATTTTTCAGATGATCTGTTGTACTTTGTCTCTGTGTTGAGAAGAATTTAATCAACCCTGAGTAGTTGTAAGTGCCAGCCTTATATGTTGCTGGACTCTACCAGTAGCTTGTTATTCTGTGGACTTTGGATAGTAATTTGTCGTCTTTTTTTTTTTTTTTTTTAAATGGGATGCGAAAAGATTAAAGGGTTTTTTTTAAATGAGATGCAGACAGTATAAGAGGTTTATTTATAAGTGGAAACCAACTATATTTGATAATTGGAATAGTCTGAGAATCTTGGATTAAAAATGCCGTGGAAGATATGAAAACCAGTTTTCTTCCTCCTGTTTTGGGGGTAGCATCATTCTGCCTCACTTTTTCTGTATCCTGTGTTTAAAGGGGAAGAAAAATGATAGTGGTTGTCTCAGATAGATGGTCTGGTAAATGGAGAATGATTTTCATTTAAAAGAAATGACTCACCATGTCTCTTTAGCTGGGGCCATCATCTCAGATTAGTCTTTTGTATTTCATATTGGCTTGCTAGCAGAAAACAATCCTTGTGCAGCGTGAAGCAGAGAAACTCAGGGTGGGCTTTTTTTTTTTTTTTTAAATCTATAGTATTAGTTTATGAAAAATACATCACCTCTGTGCTAAAAATATTGCCAAATAGCCCTTTTACATGTAATCAAAAACCTCCTTCTTCTGATAGTAATCCATCAGTCTAAATAATTACATTGCTTTGGATGATGGTGAAAAAAAGAGTATGGAAACAAAGGACTTTTTTGTTTTGAAGGATGACTGTAATTACAGAGTGAAGCTGGAAGTGTATGAAAATCAGGGAGATGGAGAGATTTCATGTTTGGTTCCCACTAGAACAAATTTTGTAGATTGATAGTATTTCTCTGGTCAAGGAGGATATACTGTGAGAGAAGATTTTCTTACAGTATTTCAGGAAATTGGCTTCTGGCATGGTTAAGTCAATGGAAGTTGTACCACTGACTTTATCAGAGTGTTACTTATGGCCAGGACATGAAAGGTATAGCAGTTACAGGGAAAAGGGCAGCATGGAGATATGAAAAAACTCCACCACATATTATGAACCCTCAAATGGTCTTTTTTAGTTTGCTCTCAGTTCTGCCTCTATGCACCCACAATTTTCCGTGCTGTTTTGTATATCCATGTGACACAAATGGCATTGTGTCAGGAAACAGAGTTATCTTTATTATACACTATGTGCAGGAACTACTGTGTCTCAAACAAGTGAGTGAGAAGCAGAACTGTCTTTCTACATGCTTTTATGAGTCTTTCTTTGTATTTAAAATGCAGCCTATGCTATCACAGTGAGATAAAAGACTTGCTAATTGCATATGTGTTCAAATATGGCTTGGAAATGCTAAGTAAACTGGACTATTTCAAATGAAATGCAGCAAAGGATTTGAAATTTAAATTGCGATGTGGAAAATAATGTGGTGGGGTCTATTTCAAAAGGATTGGCTTAAATAAGGAAGTGGCTAGAAGCTGAGATTGGAGCTCTGGAGAGCTGGGTTTGGGTCCTGGCTCTGCTGCACACAAGATATGTGGCAAATTGCTTCCTAACTTGCTCATGCATCTCACCCTTCTTTTTGACTTTATGCTCCTTGGTGTAGGCACCAAGTCCCAGTGTGAGGATTTTGGTGTGGAGCACAGTGGGGGCTCTTCTTACCTGAGACCTCTTCTCAGGTTTGGATGATAAATGATGATAATAATCAGAGTGTCTGAAATCTATTGAAGAACTCATCCAACTGATTGAGTGTCCTGGGTTGTCTGGAAAGATGTCATGGAAAAGAATTTTCCAGTGAATGAGACTTGTATTTACCCTGTACCATCCAACTAAGCAGCAAGAAGTTAGTGCTATCTGAAAGGGAACTTGGACTGATTGACAGTAGCAACTAGAGAGTAAAAGGCGCTGCCCATCCCTGTCTGCTTTCTACACTGCAGCTAAAAATTATTCTCTCAGGCTGTTATTCTGAAGTTAGCACATAAACCTGATTGAATAAACACAACAAACAGTGTTTTCTACCATTGAAACTGGTTAGGGAAGGAAGGACAATACAAACTATTTTGATAGGTTACAATCAAAAAGTGAATAATTGAGAGGGAAAGCTATGAGGGCATTCTTGACCAAAACCTTGTTGTGTGGCAAGGTGGTACAAACACAGTCTATAATGGCAACTTAAAATCTGCAATCACTTAAATGTCACTGCTTCAAATGGGCCTAAATAGGGACACAAGATCATTCCCAATCCAGAATGTTGAGAAGCTTTGGAGGATGGTATTAAATATGCATCCAATTTCAGTGCTTAGATATTTCTGTTTCCTGTCCCTATCCAAGATCCCAAATGTGAATGTTCATCAGATTCAGTCATTTTAATATAGGTATTCTGGCTTGATTGCATTATAATATCAATTTACCTTTACACAACAGCATGGATGGTGAAGGATCTATGCTCTGTAGAACCTCTGTAGACCTCTGTAGAACGTTTCATGGTTGTAAATGATTTTTGTAAATCTCAGTTGATAATGGTTTTTTCCATTCTCTGTATGAATACAAGTAGGTGGGAGGAAAACAGAACTGATGTGCTGGAAGTCATCCACTTACTGAAACAGGGATGGTGCAAATGTCTCCTGACACATTTGGATGGAAATACTTCTTTCCTGAATCTCGTGACTAGAAAATATTTTAGAGTTACATACTGCACACTCAATACTTAGGTTGGTGCATAGTACACTGATGTTTCACAATACTGACATATGCAGAACACTTCCTCTTCTGTACCATGACTTTCCAGGCATATTTGATTTGCAGAGATCTAGTTCTCTCTCACTCCTTATCTAAGATGGCCTGTTCACACTGTCATTTCTCATGTTGGATTAAGTTATAAGGCCAAGGCCAAGACCAAGCTTTTTCAGTACCAGAGGTTAAAGATAATGGTGAAGAGATTGCTGTAGTTTTAACTACAGGAGGCAGAAATATGTTTGTGTTCTCTGCCCAGCAAGATATTTCTTGATTAGAAATATCAGGTAGTCTAAGAAAGAAGAGGCTTTTTAATTACAAAGCTGATAGCAACTTAGTCTTTGTCCATAAATCATCTGTACTCTCACTCAAATAATTATTCTCTTTTTCAAATAAGGAGTTAATATCAGTCTAGAAATAGTACATCTTTCTTTATGGTTTATTAAGTTCTTTATGTGTTACTTTGAGACTCCAGCTTGATTAGCTTGAGGAAGATTTATCAAGGAGAGGCATTGGATAAATCTGATGCTATTATCTAGATATGTGCCTGTTCCAGTCCAACATGGCTAGGTAATAATTGATAACATTTTTTTTTTCTCAGTGTCTTATGTTTGTTTGGATTCAGTGCTATGACTTGATATTACCCAATCTAATTTCGAGATAAAGTTAATGAAGTTATTTAAATGAGAGCCTGGGGGATTAGCTAATGTAGAGGGACTCTGCTCACTATTCTTCTGTTTGAAGAAAAAAAGCCCTTGATAAAATGTGTGAGTGTATTTTTAACAGGCTCAGCCTCTGATGCTGTTTGAAGTAGTGATGACCCTGTTGATTCTACATTACTGAAGAATTATGGTAGTGTACTCTTGGATGGATAATTGAAATTTAAAAAGAGGCTGCAGTGAGGTTTTTGCATCCTTGGGACATAACAGTTTGCTATTTCACAGAGAGATTAGTGAAGGCACAAACTGCAATTAAAATGCCCCAGAAAGACTGAGGCTTTGTAGCAAATCTGTGCCTTGTGAGGTTTTCTACCTCCCCAATTTCTGTTATTGTAGGGTCAAACAGGAAAGGATGATGTGTTCACAGTCTTTTTCTTTTGCTACCACTTCGGCCAGAATTTTGTAGTCTTCTAAACATGGATGAATTTACAGCATGTCTATACTTGTGTCTTCCAAGTTGATTGGTGAGGTTTGTATAGATTTATGAATAGAAACGGAGCTATTTGAAATTGCTCGCTGTCGATATATGGTTACATTTATTTGACTGATTCTGTAATTAAATGGATTTACATGAGTTACAGACAAATTACTTCAAGAAGCTACAAGGAGATGGTTAGTTAGAGCTGCATTTTATATTACATGCTTAGTGGTATTTTATGATCTCTTCTGTGAAATCTAGCCATAGGTTAAGATTTAAAAAGGGGCATTGGCAACAATTGGGTTCTTCTAGCAGTTGTACTACCCAATGGTAGTTGTGCACACATTTATGAAAATAAATGGTGAAAATTTATGAAAATTAGGAAAGGTTAATTTTAAAAGAAAAAGAGTTGAGCTTGAGGTTAAAGAAGGCTCAAAAAAATGGGTAAAAAAGGAACTGCCAAGTAAGCCAAGAGTGACCGGTGCTTTTAAGAGGGCTCTAGATTTTAAATCTGTGTCTTGTAAAACTATAATGAATAGCAATTCTTGCAAGTTTTAACTGCATGTTCCAATTTTTTTTTTTTAGAATGTGTGTACTATTGATTAAATGGATTTAATCCTAGCTAAGGCTGCAGTGACAAGTCCAGTGAAAACCTATTTTATTTTTATCATCTATGTGGTTCAGCACATATTTTTCCTCCCTGTCCCTGGAGAGCTGTCTGTTTAAGTGTATGTGTTTTTTCTCCCAAGTATGCTCTGAAATATGGTGGGGGTTTTTTTCCCAGCATGGGCACTTTTTTCAGAGTGTTGTTTTGATCTCTTGATAAGATCAGTTTCATTGGTTAATCAGGTTGGGAAAAATCATGATGTAGAGAAATGCAGCAATAGAAAACAGATCTGCAGTAAGATTAAGGGCTTGGGAAGCATGGCTGCTTTCTGTACTGATAACCAAAAAGCTTTTAATTTCCAAATTTAAACAGGATACACATTATAGTTGCACCTGCCTCAGAAGATATTTTTTCTAGCATATGAATCAGAAACACGGTTTTGTAGGGCTGAAAACGAAAGTATTCTTATTAACTAGAATAAAGTTTCATTATTGAATATTTATACTTTGACCCAACTTGCTATCTTATCAGAACAGCTGAAGGGCTAGTGCAAGGCAACAGCACAGTTTAATCTGAAACTGTGGCTTAAGATATTTTTTACTTTATTAACTGGTTACCAGAAAATCAGCCTAGTCACTGATGTACTTGGGAGTGTCAGAAAAGCTCAGTTTGGATGTGGCTGTGGCTGAGGGAGATACTGCTACCCATGGTGCTTTCAGTTGTTCACGCAACTTGTACAGTCTGTTCAGCTGTTCACCTCAAGCCTTGCCTTTGACTACTGCTGAGTGGACAGTTAGC
Source organism: Pachyramphus minor (assembly GCA_013397135.1). Lineage (NCBI taxonomy): Eukaryota > Metazoa > Chordata > Aves > Passeriformes > Tyrannidae > Pachyramphus > Pachyramphus minor. The sequence continues at coordinate 830,079 of VYXB01003601.1, forward strand.
TTAAATGGGACTTGCAAATACATAGCATGTATTGTATTTTATTCATGGTGTGAACTACCTCTTCGGTGTCTTCATTTTTCATCATCAGCTTGATGCATCTCAGTTCTGTGAGCATCTGAGAGTATGGACCAAGATTTAATGCATGTTCTTCATGGTTCTCCAAGCTGTGTTCTTCTGTTTTAATTAAACACTTCATCTATAAGATTGAAAAATAATTATATCAGAAGAAAATAGCTTCCCTAGGGGTTCTTTCTGCTGCTGCCAAATGCTTTGTAAGCCATCACTAGGATAGCAGTGCCAGGATGATGTATGGAGCTAATAGATCAGCATGAGGAAATGGAGCTGGAAAAGAGAGGGTTGGGTTTTTAAGAATATCTGTCTTCCTTCATTCGGATTTCTAAGTTAATTTCTTTGTGAAGACCTGGCCAGTGTGGTCAGATTTATACAGAGCAATTAGGAGAACAAAATATTTCAAGTGGTTGAGTTCCTTAGCATGATAAGTTCTTGTCTAATTTTTTGACTCAGCTATTGAGATGGCATAGGATCTTTTAACTCCGTTCCCAGCAGCAGTAAAGGAACTGAGTTTTGTGGACTTACATCAATGCAAATCATTTTAAGCTCATAATAGTTTGACTTCTGAAAATGGTACATAACACTACTAAGTGCTTATGAAAATGTGGTGATAATTCTCACTAAAAATCAGCAGGATTTAGAATTACAAAAGAAATTATACATTACTGCTTCACATATTCAGAAAGCTATGGCTTATCTGTCAATGTTGTTTCACTCTAAGAAGATCAGAAGTTTTTCTTTTTTTCTTGGAGGACTAGTCATACCAGCCCTCATCTGTTGCCAGGTTTCCCACATGAGAATGAAATGTGAACATGCAGTCAAAATTTGCTTTTCATTTTCAGTGAAGTCTTATTTTAGTTAAAGTAAGAAAGTCCAGTTTGGCCATGTATTTTCTCAGATCACATTTTTTTGCGGATCAGTGGGCCTCTGTCCACCATCAGAAATTTCCCAAGAACCACAGCACTCTTTTAGCATTACTGTTGTAATCAAATATAACCCATCATTATTAATGATCTGGATGAGGGGATTGAGTGTACCGTCAGATAATTTGCAGATGGCACCACGTTGGATGGGAGTATTCATCTGCTTGGAGGGTAGGAAGACTCTACAAAGGGATCTGGATTGATGGGCCGAGGCCAACGGGATGAGGTTCGACAAGGCCAAGTGCCAAGTCCTGCACTTGGGTCACAACAACCCCGTGCAGCACTACAGGCTGCAGGCAGACTGACCTGAGGATACTTGTCAGCAGTGGCTGAACATGAGCCAGCAGTGTGGCCAAGAAGGCCGATGGCATCCTGGCTTGTACCAGAAATAGTGTGGCCAGTAGGACCAGGGAAGTGATTGTCCCTCTGTACTTGGCATTGCTGAGGCTGCACCTCAAATCCTGTGTCCAGTTCTGGGCCTCTCATTTCAGAGGGGACACTGAGGTCCTGGAGCATGTCCAGAGAAGGGCAATGGAACTGGTTAAGGGTCTGGAGCACAAGGCCTGTGAGAAGTGACTGAGAAAGCTGTATGTTTAACTTGGACAAAAGGAGGCTCAGGGCACTCTCTACAACTCCCTGAAAGGAAGCTGTAGCCAGGTGGGGGTCGGCCTCTTCTCACAGGTAATAAGTGACAGGACAAGAGGAAATGGCCTCAGTCTACACCATAGGAGGTTCAGGTTGGACATCAGGAAGAATTCCCTCAAAGAAATGGCTGTTAAGCATTGGAATGGGCTGGCCAGGGAGGTGGTGGAGTCTGGAAGTGTTCAAGAAATGACTGGACGTGGCACTTTGTGCCGTGGTCTAGTTGATAATGTGGTAGTGAGTCAAAGGCTGGACTCAATGATCTTAGAGGTCTTTTCTAACCTAAATGATTCTGTGATTATGGATTTAGGGACCAGCTGCAGACGACTTCTCATTACATCATGCAAGTCCGGTCTCTATTTCTTGGTTGACATGTCACTTTTTGTTAAAGACAAACTTGCTTTGTGTCTTCGTACACCAGAGAGTGCCAAATGAAAGGCACAGATTACAGGAGAGCCTTTAAGTCCATACAGGTGGAGAGCATCTTCTGAGCAAATGTTATTGATGCTGACTCTCAAAACTCATGGGCAGAGGGCTTGCAATAAGCAAATAATATAAAATACTTCTTATTGTTTATAGTGAGAGTACTAAGTTAAGAGGCTTTTCAAATTGAGGATGTCCTTTTCATGAGCTTTGAACCCAAATCCTTGAGCCTTAACAAATCTCACTGCAGGCAGTAATAGCTTTGGAGCACAAACATGTCTACACAGAAGATAAGATTAACTGATTAATTTAAGCTCATAAAACAAAGGTCCCATTACCGTAAAAACTTGTCATGGTTGATTTTTGAAGGTCACTTTCTGCTATGGCAACAGAGAAGCTATGCTTGTGACAGGAAGAATCATAACTGAACCAACTGGGAGAATACACAGAGGCATAAAAAGCTGCACTGGCATTTACTGAAGGTATCAGTAACCCCTTCAGAGAACACACAAGATGGGCCCTTCTTCCCCATCTGATCTGACTGGTTTATGTCTCTGATTATGTTTACACCTGGCTGTTTTCTGCTGAAGTTGTGCTATTGCCCAAGATCAACTACTCCAGGCTAACCAGTCATTTCAGGTTTAAGTATTTCTGAAGCATTTACTATTCTTGGTGAAATACGTGGACAATCAGAAACCACAGTGCTTTGTTGTATCAGGTTGGGATGTATTCCATGGAAGGGAGAGAGATGTCCACTGATGCACCAAGACTGCTGTTGGTACTTCTTTTTATGCATGCATGGGACTTATTTATGGGGGTTTTCTTCACATATTTTTCTCAGACTTCTCTTTGCACAAGAGGAGTACAATCGTAACTTGAAAGATATGAAAAAAAGGAGAAGACACTGAATGTGATGGCCTCATCTTGATCAGATCCCAAACAGAAACCATCAAGAGTTGGGACACAGAGGCAGAGAAAACTGTATTGGGGTTCTCTGTTGCTGAATAATGTCTCTTTATGGTGATCACATTCAGGCCCAGAACAGGTTAAAAGCTCAAGGGCTATAGCAAAATGGATACTATATATAATTTTAAAACAGGGTAAATAACACATTTTCCTTATGTTTGCCATCTGATCTGACTGCTCAGTTAAGGCTTGTCGCACTTGCATTTGTTAGGAACAATTTTCTGTGTGAAATCCCACAGCTGGTGCATAATCTAAACCCCATGTTAAAGTTCACTGCTAAAAGCATTATTCCTCTGACAATTTACAGCATGTGATGACTTCACAAGGTAGTGGCTCTATTTACAGTGTGTTACTCTGTATTAGGTGCTGCCAGCCATCTGTAAAGTGCACTGCAGCTTGTTATCACCTGCTTATGGGCATTAAAAAGACGGATGGGCCAGATTCTCCTTCACAGAAAAGCCCCTTTATGTCACTGCCTGGTTTAAAGGGACTCTGAGCTGCAATTAATATGATCTATTCCTGTCTTATGGTCCATCTGTGCTTCTACCTTGTGTAAGAGACCCCAACATAAATGAAAATGAGGTCATTGGGATTCTGGTCACGTTCAGCTGCTAGGTGGACAAAGGATCTCTGAAGAATATTGATAGTAATGCACTGGTCTTTTCACTACTGTGAGCACCAGCCCTTAAATTTGTAATCTGTCTGTAATGCACCTTGCCAGCCTTGCAGGTGAGGAGCACAGCACACAGAGGGAATAGGTGATGTGCCTGCAGTGTGGATGAGAGCCTGGGTCCTGTCACCAGAACCAAGTGGAAAGATTTAACATCATTGAGGACTGAGGTGCATGTGCAGAAGGCAGGATTTTCTAAGCAGAAAGAAGTGGGGTTTTTTGGTTTTTTTTTTGTTTGCTTGCTTTTTTTTCTCCTGATCTCCCTTCAGAGGGAAGTAAATCGGATCAAAGTATGCCAAGGGACCATCAGAGGACAGACCTGTGGAAGGCTATGGGACAATCTGTTTGCCTGCCTCTTGCTGATTCCTGGCACTGCAGCCTCTGATGTCCCTGGAATGGGGGGCAGCCTGCATGGCTGTTTGCTCTGGAAATGTTAGGGTCCCAAAGCCTGATCTCCCAAATAGCAGGGAATGTAGAGGCTGTCAGAAATTTGCTACCAAACTAGGGTTTTGGAGGGAAATTGCCTGTCAGCTATGGCTGCTTTGGCAAAACAGGTCAACTTTTGCAAAAGATGGATTAATTTGCTGAAATTTGACAAAATGAGAAGTTTCTCAAATTATCCTATTGGTGCTGCTCTCAGCACTCACTTCCTGGACTTAATCACCCAAGAGTGCTTCTCTGTCTGTCTCTCTTGCTTTTGGCTCCTACATGCACTAAGGGGAAATGCTTCAGCAGAAAACTGATTTTTTTTTTTTCCCTGTCAGATGCTTCTTTATCTCCTTTATTAGGTTGTCTGTTCATTGCCAAATTTTAGCATGCACTGATCATTGCTCTATCGTATCCCTCAGCTGCAGGGAACAAAATCCACACTGTACTGAGATAAGAAGGTTGTAAATGAAGGTTGTAAATGAAATGCATTGACTTGTCTGGAAATTGTCACATACCTCCGCGACTGTGACTCTTGGGGGATGACAGGAGTGTAAGTGCTGTAAAAACATTTACAGTTAACTGTGCACCCACATGGAGTGTTCCTGTGATGCTGCTGATGGATCGTGGTGTGCTCTAGTCTATTGTGCTTCACACAAGAGAGCACAGTCAGGGAGCTGGGGAATAGTAGTGTGAGCATTTTGGGTTTCTGTTTTCAAGAAGTTCAAAACCAGGTCTGAAGCATCACAGGCCCGAGCCAGCTCACCCTGGGCTGGGGAGTGCCAGCGTGACCATACTGCCTGTGTGCCATATTTCTGCTCTGCCATGCCTGGGGTGCAAGTGTCCTCTGTCCAGCTCTGCTGTCTGAAGTAAGGGACTGGTGGTATGGGTACAGAGAAGGGAGAAGGACAGGGCAAACAACAGGAATGCACAGAATGAAGCCCCACTGCACTTCATTTTCTTGCTTTCACTTCTGCTAGTGGTGCAAGTTAAAGCTGCCTATTCACACCACTCCTGTGTCCTCAAAAGTTTTAACTTATGCCAGGGCTGGAGAGCAGAATGTGATCTGGTATTTTTCCTTGTTGCACTTGGAATGCTCTAATTAGTATGACTATTATCACTTTATACTCAAAACCAAAGAGAGCTTGAAGAATATCTATCTGAAAATGTCTTGAAATAAAAACATTCTTCTTCTGCAGTTGCCCATGGGTGGACTAAGAATAAAAATTTTCATGACATTCTTTTGGGGATACCTGTATCTCAGCAGCAGTTGAAGAGGCAAATCAAATGTTTGCAGTGATTGGAAAAGGAATAGAGAACAAAATTGAAAATGTCACTATGCTGCTGTATAGATCTATGATTCACACACACTTTGATTACAGTGTGCTGTTCCCCTCATTTCTAAAGGGTATATTAAAGCTGGAAAAGGTTCAGAAAAGGGCAACAAGTATGAAAGTGTTACCATAGATATGGAATAGCTTCTGTGTGAGGAGTGACTCAGAAGACTCTGTCTTTTGAGCATGGAAGAGAGAAGAGATAGGTACATAATGTCTGGAAATTGGATAAGTTGCTTTGTTCCTGCTGGTGATACATGAAGCCAGAATCTGCCAGACTTGGATGAAGTAGGGAACTTGACCAATTTCTTTCTTCTCTGTATCGAGGTGCCATAGAAAACCCTGAAGTACTGCTTAGGTGCTGTAGCAGTTGGAATACAGTTCATGTTTTTGCATAATTCCTGTAAAAGTACATGATCTCCTACTAGAGGAAGTTAGAGCTTGTTCTTTGGCTGCTCAGACGGGGTTATGAATATGAATTGTAAGCATGTCTGGAGACATCATGAACATTTGTTTTTTTCCCTGCTAGTTATTTTCCTTTTTTGTTTTGAACTGTGCTGATAAGTCCTTGCAAGCAATTACAACTGTATGTGGCTATTGTAAACAACCTGGAGGGTCAGTGAGGTGGAACACAAGGTCAATGGAGACAGGTGTTTTTTCTGCATTGTATAGATATTATTACCTCTGGTTCACAAGGGAGATTAGTTGATGCTGTAATCAACAGTGAGCTCCTCACTGCATTCTATTACCAGTCCTTCACAGCAATGATTTCTTTGCTTATTTATCTTCTTATTGTTACTATGCGTTTTTCAGCCTATGATTTGGGATGCTGGAATGTTCAAAGGTTCATGACTGCTTTCACAGCATGGCCTGCCTCTCAGAAGTGCTGAGATTTTAGCAGCTGCTCTTGAGTCCAGTGGGAGGTTTTGTTGCCTGTCATTTCTGAAGTTATGTTACTTCACAGAAGTTGTGATGCCTTCTGCCACTGCAGCATGCTCTGTTTCTAAATCTTCTCATAGGGAATGTGTGTAGCAGTTACCCATAAACCTCATAGTGTACCTCATAGTGTAGCACCTTAAGGTGTCTGGTTGTGGGGTTCTGGTCCCATATCTACTCAGGCCCTCATTACAGGCCTAGGAAATGTCTTAATTTTCCCTCAATTTGAAAGATACGTCTGTATTTTGGAGAAAGTGAGGGCAAATGGCTCTGTAAAAGTAAATGGCACGGGAAAGAATGCACGCTCTCCCTGTAGTAGCAGTTTTCTGCAGAGTGATGCGTAACATGTGCAGGTGGGGTAAATCCAGCTTTCTTACCCCACAGCCTGTGGGACATTTGTATCAAAGATACTGTCACTGTCAAGGATCCATTATGGGGTCAATGCCATGCTTAGATCCTGCTCCACCCTGCCATGGCTAAATAATAAGGGAAGCATCTTGGAGAGCAGAGAGTCCAATAAGATTGAAAGGCAGCTGGTCCCGGTGCTGTCCAGTGGATCCCTGTTGGTCTGAGTGGGAGCACGGCTCAGGGACACCATGTGCCTGCCATCAGGCAGAAACAGCAGCCTGCAGTGTCCTGAGTGTCCCTTATTTTTCTCTTGACAGAGCAGCTGACTCTCCTCCTGTCTGAAATAAATAGCTCTTGCCCTGATTAATAAATATCCAGTGAAGCCACCTGAACATTTAGGGGGAAATTCTATTTGCACTTCCACTCCCCCACCTTCATCCCCGCTGCTTAACAGCATCCCTGAGCTGTGTCCTACCCTTCTCCTTCCCCATGAGTCTGAAGCAGCTCTTCCTGGGTAGCTGCAAACTCCTCTCTCTTCTCATAGGATGAATAAAACATTACTGCCTTACGTCACGATAAAACCTGCCTGGCTGTGCTTTTTTAATCTTCTGCTTATTTATTTACTTATCTGCAGCATGCGTCACTAATACAATTTAAATGTGATATTAAAGACTGATGTTATGAAGTTAAAAATGTGTTTGGTTTTTTCCCCCCTTTATTGACTGGCTTCAGAATACCACTGGGAAATATTACAGCGTGTTTTTTGTTATTCAAGAGGATGCTGACGTGGAAGTTTCCTGATTGTGAATGTTCAAGGAATTTCTTGCCTGCAGCCAGTGTGATAAACTTTAAAGAGTTACAATGTATTTGATTAGACAAATGTGTTATTGTAAACCAGTGATGTTTTTTCGGTCAATACCTTAACTCTGATCTCTATCAGAGTGGGTGAGTCTGTGCTTTTAGGCTTTGAAATGCTGAACATTGTGATTGAAAAGGAGAGCGTTTTCCAGAAAGAAATATCAGGTGTATTTTTGATGCAGAAGTGTCTTCCTCCTCTTTCGATTTGGGTTAATAGATTTTTCCATAGTCTGATGTGAAGGGAAGGGATAGGATGAAGGATGACTAGACAGACTTTTGCAGCCACTTACTTTTATATCCATGTAAGACTCTTAAGTTGCTGAGGGCAAATATCTTGTTTTTATCTCTGGTTCCTGAATGCAAGAATTATGCATACTGTTAATGGTTTGGGTTAGAGTATTTTGATTTTTGGCTGAAAAATTGTAAATTTTTTTGTGGAAATTTTCTCTCTTCTGCTCTCCAAATATTACCACTAGTTCCACAACTTCTTTTCACATGTGTCTAACTCATGACAAAATTCAGAGCTTCTGAACTCATGAAAATCAATGAAAAAATCCTTTTGCTTGGAAGGGTACAGATGTTTCACTGATACATATCTCTGTATCTTACACCAAGTAATCACATGTTTTGGTCAACTATTGCCTGTAGTTTTCTTGTCCCTGGTTCTTTTCATGGTTCTTTGTCATTCTTCCCCTTTGGTTTGTCTTAAAAGTAGGTTTATGTATTTTATAGCATGTCTGGTGTCTTTTCAGGGACTTTCTAGTCCAGCTTTGTCCCAGATAGCATGAAATTTAGGTAGGAGAACCAGTTTCAAAAGCAACCTCAATTAGTGAAGGTCCAGGTTACTCATATTCCAACATGTCGGGAGGACAAATCCTACTGAGACAGTTATAGGGCTGGAGAAAAAGTGGTGATGCTGTACAGGTTTGGGTCTGATCTCTTAAGGTCTTCAAAAACATAGTTTGTGCTGCTTTTGATATTGTAAAAATTGTGTGTGTGTGTATATGCACTTGTGTATATTTATGCATATGTGTATATATATGGCAAAAGGCAGATTTTGGCCCTAAATAGGTAAAGGTCATTTACCAAAATGATAGTATAACTTATTTCGGAAATGCATGCATCAGCCAACACATGAGGGACAAAGCAGAGCAACTGGTGACCAGGCTGAGGGGTCTTGCCTTGCTTCTGAAGTAATTTGAATGTAGTAGTTCTGCAGGAAGATTCCCAGATGCCTATAGCAAAGTTACAGCAGAGGCAACTGGAGCACAGCCCTTTTTGTTGGGTGCCAGGCCTTGCTCTTTGTGTACATATCAGGTTGTGGGTTTTGTTAATGTTAGACTTTGAAAGCACTTGGGCTGGTAATATGTTTTTTAAGCTGTCGGGGTGTTTAAACTGAGGCCAAGTAAACAAGTGAAGTGCCATGATAGGTTTGTGGGACCAGGTCCAATTTGATAAGAGGAATGAGATGACTAAGCATGTGCTAAGCTTTAGTGCTACTCAGTGCATCGTCATTTCACTTGTGTCAATGTTTCCATTATAAATACCTCTTCTCAGGGGAACTCAACCGCACATCTTATTTGGGGCTGGAAAATTCCATTTAGAGAATGCTATTAATTATTTAAAAATACACATTTGCTTTTTAGGTCAAGAGTTTTGAAGTAGTGATGTGCAATACTCGGCATGAGACAATTCGGAGAGGCCTGATTTTCAGGTGGTCACTGGAGATAGGCAACTAATCAGAAAAATAATTTTCCCTCTCTGCCCATCCCATTTCCAGATGCACCTGCTCTAGTTAAGTTTCTGGAATATTCATAACACTGTTCTATTTTCTTTAATTCCTCTCTTACCTTTTGATAATGACCAGGAGCACAAGATGGGTGGTTTGATTTATTTTTTATGAAGAAATAAAAGGCCTAAGAACAGAATGTGGCCTGGAGTAGTATTTGAACTTCTTGTATAAACAAAAAGAGATGGAGGTCACTTTTGTGTCCCTTCTGCTGCTATGTGGTATGCCTGGCTGACTAACCTAAGGCAGTGCTATCTGTTTTATTACTTATATTAATCCACTGCTATGTCCACTTGACATGAGTTCTACCAACGATCAGGGTCTTAAGCCCACGTGCAAGTTGCTGAAGGCTTGTGCTATTCTTTCAGAACTGTGTGTATGTCTCTGTGCTTCCTCACAAACCGGTGACTGAGAGGCTTTGTACTTTCTCACCTATTTGTGTTCCAGACCAAAAGGACAAGCCCAAGAAGGGAGGTGAATTACATGAGCACTTGCTCCTGGCGGCACAGCAGGTGGTAGCCATGCAGTTGGCAGACATTGCTAACTACCTGGTCTGGTCAAACCATTTCATCTGGTTAGGTTACCATGGTGTATGTAACTGGAGAACCATTTCACTGACTGTTGGTGAGCAGGAAACCTCCTGGCAGACAGTGGCACTGTGGGATAAACTACAAAGAACTCAGTGTAACTGATTTTATGACACGCATTGCATATTTTTCCTGAGCAGCAGAGAAATGCTGTAACCTCAAACCATCAGGAACAGCATACCCAGTACTTCTTTCTCTGAGGCAGAAGCAGATTAGCAGATGACATTTTCTGTCCTTAATCTACAAAGCATATTGAATTTTCAGAAACAGGTCTTAGATGCCTTTACAAAGACAGTGTTGTGCCTGGTAAAGTGTCTGTCTCCTTGCCCAGATTCAGCAGCATTTGATTAAAAGAAGGTGATAGAAGAACCCATTAGCCCAGTCTTTTTAGGAGCAGGCCCATCCAAAAGTTCAATATACTAGCATGAGAAAAAGTTCTTCAGGGTAGCTGTAAAGGAAATATTTGCAGTTTGACAGATAGCTCTGTAGGATATTGTTCTGCAGTGAACTTTGGGACCAGAGTAGCAGTGTGCTTGCATGTATATTCCATACTGTGAACCTGATGCCCAAGCACTGACACACAGCTGTCTCCCTGGTTCTTTATGGCTTTAACAGGCTATTATAAAACTAGCAGTGAGATTTTATCAATTCTCATAATAAAAATAACACACGGGTTTTTGCAGCAAGCTTTTCTAGTCTCCAGTGTGCATTCTGGAAATCTATCTGTAGCAAGATCCTTTGAGAATTGTGGTCAAGAGAGCATTTTGAGTCTACTGAAAGTAAAAGATGGATACTGTACGATCTTTTTCTTGGGCAGTAGCTGTGTTAGATTGATATCTTTTCCAAATCTATAGATTTACTGTATTTCAAGATAATATCTAACAGAAAATGCAACTTATTGCTCATCATGGGCAATACAGTGTGTTTTCTTAAGCACTGTGTCAGGCAAGTGCAGTTTATCACTCTTTGGAATGGTAAGGAACTGGTAGGCAAAACCTATCTCAGCTTAAGAGCCAAGAGGAAACTTGAGTCAAGATAGCTGAGGGCCACCCCATGCATGAGGGAAAAGGTTTAAAGTCTGCTCTGAGGAGATAGGAAAGGATGCTCTCAGCTGTACACTGGGAACAGGTTAATATGCCAAGACGTCCTGAGATCAAGACCCCTTTCTTCTGTTCTTGGTACTTACAATTCTCAGCAACGCAAAATGGTGAAGAACACTGTGTAAAATACTGTTGCATTTTAAAAGGGTGTTATAATATAGACTAGAATAATTGTTAGAGTTTATTGTCTCAAACAGCAAAAAAACTTTTGGAGCAGAAACATGAAGCTAACACTATCTAAACTCCTAATGGGTCTTATGAGCTTGTCTCCCCTAAATTTGAAATAGCATTTCTCATTTTGACTTGCAGTCCATGCAGGGCATTTCTTCAGTTATTCCTGAGAACAATTATGTATATTTAGGAGACAACTCTGTGATTTTCCTCTGAAATAGGAACTGGTTTTGGAATTGGAATGGCGAGTCTCTGACATTTTGCTTCAAGGACATTCCAGTCCCAGTTTTTTCAGATGTAATCTAATGCACTTACAGTTGGAGAAAATTATTTTTATCTTTAGTGCCAGAGGTTTAGCTAGTCAATGCAGGTTTCAAATTGCTTTATTCATGCAAATGTTCAACAGGACTTGATGGCTTGAACTCTCTTCATTTTGATTTTGGTGAGTTCTTTGTTTCTTTTACTCATAAAATAATAGAAATGGTCAGCTACTTGATGATTTTTCTTCTGATGATCAGCTTCGGATTAGTCCCATAAGAAGAGAGTATTTTTGTGCTATGAAGATGTCTTGGTGGAGCTAGGCCCACATTTGCAGTGAAAATTGTGTTTGAAGACTGAAACATGGTTCATATGGTTTGAGGATGCGTTTATTTAGATGATGGAGATAGATATGTAACTCCTAACAGAGACCTTTGCCTAAGTAAGGCAATGGGGGAAGCAATCACTGGATCTGAGCTGGTCACACAAACCAAGATGAAGTATTTTTGATTTGCTTCATTGTAAAATGGGTAGAAGTCATACTGTGTGGGATCAATGCATGAAGCAGTGGAGGGAAATGAAAAAACAAATGCAGGGTTCTGCACCTGAGGAAGAATAACCCATACCAGCACAGCCTGGGGGCCAACTGTTGGAAAGCAGCTCCATGGAAAAGGACCTGAAGGTCCTGGTGGACAACAAGCTGTCCATGAGCCAGCAGTGTGTCCTTGTGTCCAATAAGACCAATGGTATCATAGGGTGCATTAGGAAGAGTATTGCCAGTAGGTTGAGGGAGATGATTCTGCCCCTCTACTCAGCCCTGGAGAGGCACATCTGGAGTTCTGTGTCCAGTTCTGGCTTCCTTAGTACAAGAGAGACATGGAGATCCTGGAGAGGGTCCAGAGTAAGGTGACAAAGATGTTTAAGGGAACAAGCCTTCCTTTTATGAGGAAAGGCTGAGAGAGCTGGGCCTTTTCAGTCTTGAGAAGACTGAACTGAGAGGGGCCTTCATTGGTGTCTATGAGTATCTGAAGGGAGGGTGTCAAGAGGATGGATCCAGTGGTGCTAACCAATGGGACAAGAGGCAACAGGCAGAAACTGATGCACAGGAAGTTCCACTTGAGTGTAGGGAAGAACTTCTTCACTGTGCGGGTGACTGAGCACTGGAACAGATTGCCCAGAGAGGCTGTGGAGTCTCTCTCACTGCGGATGTTCAAGAACTATCTAAATGCTATCAGCGATGGATGAATGGGACTGCACACACACTATGTGGTTTTTGGGATTTCTCTGCAGATCTCCCTCTGTTTCCCAACAGTGAAGAAGTTTCAAGGAGAGGAAAAGGGACCATAAATAAGTGTCCCTACAGAGCAAGGTGATCAGACTATCCTGGAAATGCTAAACCAACCACATATGCTCAAGTCTAAGCAAAACTTATCTAGGAGGTAAGCGGAAATGGTGGAGTCCTGATCTTGTCCTTTCAAGAATAAAAGCAGCACAAAGGGTAGGCAGAAAAATATCCAAACTGTGGGCAGCTGTGTGAGAGGTGTGGAAAATTATACTGTTTTATTTCAAATGCCAGGAGAATACCCCAGGGAAGGTGGCACAGAGCACCAGGATGTTTTCCAGTGCTATGTAGCCCCAGCAGCACTGACAAACAGCACGGGCTGGCATGGTGTGACCAAGGACAGTGACCACCACACAGGATGGAGAACCAGCAGTGCTCCACAGAGCACCTCCTGCAGAGACCTCTATGGAAAACCACAGGAAAATCCACAGGACTCCAGGGGAACGTCCAGGAAGAGCTAAAGAAATCTTGCATTTGTGAAGTTTTGCAAGTTATCGAATCTATTCAGTGTTTTGTTTCCCTTCTCTTTAATGAAGGGAAAGATGAACAGTATTTTGGCATGTTCTTTTCACACGTTCTTGATAGATATAATTTGAATATTAAAAGATGGCTGTAAAGGGAAGAGAGATTAGAAAAATGAGCTGAGAATTAATTCCGGGTTCTGTTTCCAATTCTGCTGCTGGCTTTCTACATGACCCCAAATGAATTATTTCATCTGAAATTTCTACAGAAATAAATAGGAGAATCCAGACCCTTATTGCTCAGAGTTAATATGAGAGTAATGCTGTCCTTCCACACTATTTAGCTTAGTCATGCCTCAGGGCAGACAGAGTCCATCTTACAGAACATGTTTGTCAAGGGTGCTTTTATGTGTTTTTATAGTGTCCTGGACGTGGTCTGGAGGCTGGAGAATATGCTGCAATAAAAATAAACCTTTATTAATAATAAAAAGAAGTTCTGCTTCAACCAAAGAATTCACTAAAGATTAAGCTGGTATTAGTGGAGGGGTGTGTGTCTGGATTTTTTGTGTGTTATTCATGGAGACCCCCACCCAAAAAATACATTTTATTTATTCCTAACTTTTTCCTGGGAGATTTTTCAAAGGTTTATTATACTGTCTTGTGATAAAATCTCAAGGTCACAAAAGAGACACTTTTAATGATGCTCATACAACTGACATTGTAAAATTTTATTCCTGAGTGAGGTGCTGCCAGTGGAAAGGCTGATAAATTTTAATTTCTATTTCATACTGGTACATTGGCTATAACTGTCTAGTTGCACCTGCAGAACAATGTTGACAAGCTTGCTAATGGATTTAAGGGAGCTGATGTCATGTTAGCTCTGCCTGTAGCAGAACATGTAGTTTTCTTGTCCAGTACACTGGGGAGTGCAGAAATTGCCAAAAACTGCAAAGAAATCTGAACAGTTCAGCAGTCTGATCATGTTTCACACACACATTTTTCAGCTGCAGGACTATAGGGCCCAGTCCTGTGGAAAGCAGAAGGAGTGTGACAGAGCTGATGGCCGCATCAGAGGTGCTCAGGGGGTCGTGTAAAGGTAAACCCAGGGAAAACAGTCATGGAAAAGGAAGGAAATAAAATTTTGAGGAAAGCAGTGCAGCTTGAGGTGTGTTACAAAATGGTCAGCTCGAAGAAGGTGAAAGTGAGCTGCTGGTTGTGAGCTTTGGGACAGGAAGTGAGTGACTTCCATGAGATGTTTCAACACAGCCCAAGTGGTAGGAGCTGCTAGTGGTTTCTTCCAGGACAGAGACTCCAGGGATCTGCAAGTATAGGTGCTGTGTCTTTTTAACAACAAAAGGCTGTTTAGGTTTTTTTTTTGTGGGTTTGGTTTGTGTCTTGTATTTCCCCTGCTCTTTTTAAATTATTTTTTTTCTTCTTAATTCAGTAATGCATGGAAAGGGATCAAACTCCCTTACGAAGAAACACAGGACATGCAGATGCAGGACGTTGTTTCACAAGCTGTGATGAACTCTTTGCTGGGAGACCTGGGCCAAGTGATCTTTTGGGGTGTGTGACCTGTCTTGTTTATGGGGATAAAAATATCACTTTAGCTTTCTGGAGCAGGTTGAACACTGGTATTTGGGATATGCTGTACTAGTGATAAATTCTTTTCCAACAAACTTTAATTCTCTTAGCTTTCAACTATCACTTTTTAATGGACAAGAAGCTGTTTGAGAAGAATTATGTAGCTGATTTGTACCACTTGAAAAATCACAGTATTTGGGTTTTCTGTTAATAAGACAGAAAAAAAAATAAAGGTCTCTCAGATGATTCTGGTGCTTAGATAATCTTGTCTCTTGCTGTTCTTCAGCCCAATGTTGTAAACATAATTAGTCCTTTGCATTTTTCTCATTTAATTCACTCTTCACTGCATGCATCTGATCATGCACTAGAAGCAAGTTGAAACATTAATTTGAGCCATTTCACAGGGCTGAAAGAACTCCTTTAATGGTCTTATCACTTTGAATTCAGAGGCCAAGCACATAGTACCTGCTTGCTGCACTAGCATTCTTCCTGTGAGAGCATTTTCTGGCAAAATTGTTCACCTAAAATGACCTTGCAGGCATGTCATTTCTTGACTGCCATCTGCCATGTAGTACTTAAATTCCCCATCTAGAAATGCGGAAGAGTTGACTATGTATCCTGAACTGTGTATGGATTAGCATCTATGTCTCTGTATTCTATTTATACTCCCTTAATTGATTTGATGGTTCACATACGGATACACTGCTTTTTTAAAGGAACTACCAAACCCCATACATTATAATTTATTTTAATTTATTCATTTGGTGCTGAGTATCTTCATTTCTGTGGGCAAGCAAAGGCCAACTGCTGTTCCTTAAAAAACCTGTTTTTATCCTGCCTGAGTTGTGGACAAAATCCTTGCTTCATTCAGGAAAGCATCCTGCTGCAGTAATCAGCTTCTTTGCCAGATACTAGGTTACAAGCAATCAATTCAGTATGGAAAACAGAGGTGTAATATGACTTTTCAAAAGGTAACCAAGGCAAAATTGACATTCTCTAATTTGACACGCTAAGCTAGGAAACAGGCTGGGTCATCAGGAATTAGCCCTTGTGAAAACCTAAACCTGGGGAGGGAAGAATTTGAAAGACATTCAAATACAGCACAGAAAATCCAGATACCAATCCTTCTGTCTTCCTCCTGTTCCTTACTAGAACAACCTGATAAATGTGTGCATGTTTAGTGCTTCACAGCTGGTAACCAGCTTTGTTAGGTAGGGCAGGGAGGAAGTAGTGTTGCTGGTCGTGCAGCTGGGGCTCGGTTTGCTTGACTCTGATTTACACCGGTGTAAGGGAGCGTGAACGCGAGGCACCTGATCTCCAGGTTTCCATTACAAGCCTAAACATATAAGTTATCTGTATGTGAGAGCTCTGGGGAGTTGGAGGCTGTGTGCTTTACAGGTTTCAGCAAGTTTGTTAGCCATTGTCATTGGTAAAGTCTGTCTCATGATAGACAAAGAGCCATGACTGTGTAAGCTGAGCATTTGAAGGGTGGAGAAAGACTGGCTGTCTGCATCATGTGGGCTCAGGAAGATTTTTACTGTTGTCTAAAGGTTAAATCATTAGCAAAAAGAAACTTATTTACAGAACAGAGTAAACTGTACAGGCAAGTTTGCTGGAATGCTTCACTAAATCTGAAGGAAACCAACCATTTTTATTGCATTTGGTATCTTTATTTATGCTATGGTAGATGTCTCAGGGTGCAAGGCCTGAGCCCCTTGATGGAGATGGGAAGTGTATCTTGGATTGTGCACTGGAGGTTGCACAGATCTAAGGGCACATTCCAGCTTATTTGTCCTTCATCCTGGTCTAAAACAAATGCACTCATAGCTGGCTATCAGAGCCATGCCAGTCCCAGTGTAACCTCTCCTCCTGTTTTTATGCCATCATAAAGAGCAGCAAGGTAAAAAGCATTGGACACTTTCCCCATGTTAATATTAATTCAGTTGTCCACTTCTGTTTTTATTCATGACCAGTTTCTCCTGTCTGTTGCATCTAACTTGACAAGTGCTGACATTCTTCTACCATGCTTCAGACTGTGCTGTGAATGGATTTATGTAACTGTCTCTCCTGCTCTGTGTCTTATTTTTTGCCTTGATGGATGGGACAATTTCAGAATTATGGGATCCATAGTAATGCTGCTTTTAGTTGCCATTTTTTTCAAGTCTCCCTAACAAATTGCAGGTGAGTGTTTTATAGTCAAAATAATTTGGAAATTTTGCTCACTGATCACTTTAAAATAACTTTATTATTGCTAAATTCTGTAAGACTCCAGTAAAGTAAAAGGAATGGAGAGTGTATTGTTACTGGAGTGGCTTTGCATTTAACATGACTTGCATGTTACGTGACTGCTTTTCAAATATGGTTGTCTGAAAAATAGTCTGGGTGTTTTCTGATTCTTCCTTCTGTGATCTGGGAAGTGAATAAGGTGAATCTCTTATGCCAATACTCAGGGCACTGCTACCCATGAGCTTGTTGGAAAACTGTTGGAAGCGTTTTGGACCCAAGTGTCAGTATCATAATCTCTGCACAATTTACAGGGCCATTGTGAATTTTCCCCAGTTCTGATAATTCTTATGGCCTGTAGCAAAACTGTTCACTGAAAGAATTTCTAGAACACTGAATTAGGTATAACAGCTTTACTGTATTCCTTCTTGGAGGGAAAAAGGAGTACTTTGGGGGTAACAGTGGCACTCACGAAGTATAAGCTCAGTTTCCATTTTAGCTGCACTCTCCTTGCATGCTTGTGGATGAGTGACTTCACCTCAGTTGTCTCATCTTCGAACTGGAGATCTTAATGATCCCCTGTTCTATGAAAGGGTTTTGATACTGTATTTAAATTAATTATGATCTGCTCAAAATTCCATGATATCAGTACAAGACAGCAATGTGTAACATGCACTATCAGTGTATCACATGAACAGAAAATATTTTTGTAAATAAGTTAGCCCCTTCCACGGTAGAAGGCAAAAAGTTCAGGGAAAATATATTTATCTCTTGTGACAGCTTAGTCTACTTGCCAGGTTATTTTCATAGGTATTTTTTTGGCCATATTTTTAGCTCCTAGTCTGATCTGTAACCAAAACTGTTGGCCATGGGAAGTTTGCTGTGAGGCACCAGTATTAAACAACAGCAGATCCCTTCATTCTCACAGTGTTCTTCTTATTTAATAAGAATAACGAGCTTCCCTTTGAACACTGCCATGCTTGTCTGCAGAGCTTTTCCACGTTTCCCTTCAGTTTTACTCCTGGTTAAACCATGGGAAGAGACTTTGCTCTGAACATGGCATGTTGGTGCTGATACTAGGGCAAGTGCCATAATCCCCAGCCTATGGATAGATGTTCCCCAGGGATTTAGGTGCTCCCGTCTCACTTAAAGGCTCTCAGAATGTTCGTGGCATCTACCTTCTCCATTCCTTTTGTTGTTTTGTTCACTGGTATTTTTTTTACCCCTCATTGCAGAGCAATCCTGAGGATACCAGCACTGCAAGGGGAAAGATGTCCTGTGTGTTTGGAACTACATAAAGTGTTTGTTTAGGGAGTTCCTAGTGTGGCAGGCAACACATAACCCGTAATGAAACTACCCTTCCACCATGTTTTGTTCCTCCTCTGGTTACTTTTTACTGTCAAAAGGAAATGTGATATCCTTCTAAAGTGGATCTAACACTGCAAATGGGGCTCAAAGACCACAGAATGGTCTCTATTGATTCATACATTACACTCTCATTAATACTATCTGATGCAGTGCTTGCATGTGCCAGACAGGTTTGCTAGAGATGGATATTTACTGACCCTGCTTGCATTACTCCTCCTTTGCTGTTGCAATAAAATAAAATGCAATTACTTTAGCAGTCCCTGTATCCTGAAGAAGTCATTAGATGTTAACGAAAATAATTTCCTTCTTTGTTCGCTTTAATACAGGTCTGAAATAGTTGTGCCAAGGGAAAAATGCTTCTCAGAGCTACGGTTATGCCCAAATAAAAACACCAGATATGAGAATCCTTAAAGTTGAGCACCAGACTTGGTTTGATACTTAAAGGATGGAACAGATACTTCTTTTGATAGGGAGAAACAGGAAGTGCCTGGTCCAGAAACTGGGTATTGCTGAACTCTAGGAAAGACTTGCACGTGGATATAGAGTTGAATTTTGCAGCTGAATCCTTCTTTATTCTGTACAGAGCTTCCTAACTAACCTGACGGCCAGCTTCTTAAACGTGTTCATCATTTACTTTTGTACAGGCCTTCGTTTGGAACTGTGAATATAGAATAAAGAGCTTGACTGAGCCATTTGGGAAAATGGTAAGTCCTTTAATTTTGTATTCCAGAGCCTGCCTACCCCTGCTTCTCTAACACCAGAGCTCTTTTGTCCAGTGTTCAAATGAAGTTTAAAGTCAGGGAGACCTTTGTGGATGTGAATGAAAGGTCTGGATTCTGAAACACCTATGCAAGATTTAGAGCACAGTTTAGTCTCTTCATCAAGGACTCAGAACTTGAGTTGCCTTGTTTTTCTGGGCTTTTTATTTAAAGAGCCAGTGTAATTCTTCCCTCCATATCACCCCAGCCCATATGAGGAAATACTTGACACTTATGAATCTTTGCAATAAGAAGGGAGAAGTACCAATGTATCAGTGCAAAATGAAACCTGAAGAGCTGTGACTGTCCTTTATGAAGGTAGCAGATGCCTTGAAATGCAAGCGTGGAGCCGAGTCTTGCACTTCTTTGGCATTCAACACCTGCCACTGTACTCTAGGAGTGATTATATTGCACTTTTACATGCAGGAGACCATTCAGGCTGCCTTTGTGATAGCACTGGTCAAGTGATAAATATTCCATGCCTGAAAATACAGTAGGTGCTTCTCATTCGTCTTGCTTGGAGGAAGCAGATGGGGTAGTCAGTGTGGATCTGGCATCTCTCTTTCCTTCTTAGTCAGCACCTTGTAGTTTTCAACAGCTGCCAGAGTAGTAAAAAGGTATAAAGCTTGGTCAGGAGGAGTGAAATGGATAGGGTTGAGAGGCTGACAGAGGAGTCCTTTATATGACCATTAAATTAATTGGTCAAAATGGCCATAAAACTACAACAGGAACAAGCGCTGCTTCTACCTTACACGTCCTGAACCATTGGTGTAAATTCTCTCCTTGCAGTTGCAGCACATGGCCAGGCAGTTGTGTTGTTTCCAGAGGTGGAGTTGGGCTATTCTATTAACACACCAAACTGTGAGTTTATTAACACACCAAACTGCATAATTAAAAAAACCACACCAAACTGTGTTAATAGAATCAGGACTTCCAGCTTAACCATGGCAAGTCAAGCTGCAGTACCTGAAGTCTGGTGTGTTCTGTTATCAGACACTGTTATCAGACTGAAGAAGGGCTGATAAGCTAAAAGCTTCCTTCAGTGAAGGAAGTAGCATGTCTGAGGAAAGATAATTTGCTTCATTCATATCAGCTTTGTCATCCTTAGTTCTGATGGTATTTTAAATTCTGTAGTGCTGCATCTTTCGTCATTTATGCTGGTATCCTCCTTTAACTAATGAGAAAGGACAAACAGACATCCCAGTGGTTGCCTGCTTTCATTGATTGCATTGTGCTTTCTGGGACTTTTAGGTGTTCTGCCCTGGGCTGAGAGGGAAACCCCTTGTGCAGAAGGGGACTGTTGACCCAGGTGAAT
The DNA here is from genome assembly GCA_013397135.1 of Pachyramphus minor. NCBI lineage: Eukaryota > Metazoa > Chordata > Aves > Passeriformes > Tyrannidae > Pachyramphus > Pachyramphus minor. The sequence goes on from VYXB01003601.1 coordinate 850,633, forward strand.
CCCACCTGTGCCAGTACTGCAGAAAGACAGAGCTGGAAGCAAATTCAGCACTTATTGTAGAACATTATTTAAGGAAATGTATTGCAATGGCTTTTGAATATGGTCTGGTTTCTTTTATTAGAGAGCTGCTGAGGAGGTATAGTCTGAGACATATCACTCCTGAAGTCGCAGTGTGGTTTCAGGAATGAGATTAAGTGACCCACTGTGGCCTGCCCCTTGCCCTCCCCTCCCTGTAAAATTAATCATCAGTTTATTATTATGATATATAATAACTATGCTCTGAAAAATGGAAAAAAAATATGGAAAATACCAAAATTACTGGGAAGTGCTAGAAAAAGTTAACAATTGAAGCTACAAGTCCAACATTAACTTTCTAATGTTTATTCCTAAGATAAAAATTACCTTTGTAAACTATTTCCAAACAACGAGTTCTTAGTCTGCCTATCACACTGAGTGGTGAAGCCATCTGGGTGGCTTGGAAAATCAAAGGCTGAAAACATAACTCTTGGTCTCTGAGGGATTGCATTTTCCCATTGGAACCTTGCTAGTTCATACCACAACTGGGCAGAGGATTTAGTCAGACAATGAAACACCTCCTGAAAACATCTTATGAAATCTCCAAGAACAGCTGTGTACTTCATGCTGAAAGTTATGTCTGAGGGTAAAAGAAGAAGTTTGCATTGAAGCATGACTTTTTGAACTGTGCATATCTCCAAGAACTGTCTTACAGTTACAAGTGTGTATATGTAGTTACAGCGATGGGGTGTCAGCATGAAAGTCCACATGCAAGTTTCCCAGGAGGGCCCATGGTTTTGGATGTGCTGCAGCTTTGGTTTTGACCCTTTGTGTGGTGTTGTGGGCCAAACCACCAGGAAGACCACTGCAGTGGTAGTGTGCTGTTAACAGAGGAATTTGAAACCAAGTAATCCAGTTGTACTGCTGCAGTTACCTACTGTGGGGGGAGAAGGAGAAATTATCCCATCATCCACTTCTTGAAATGGTCTAGAACAGATGTGTGAGCGGGTTCATTTTCTTCAAAACCGTCTGCGAAATTCCAGAAATAACATGTTAAAATGCTGATAGGTTTTGTCTTTCATCCACCTGACTGACAGCTGATCACAGAAAAAATGCAGAAGCTCTTCACAGTCCAAGACATGGGTAGCCATGACAGTAAGAAGATCCATAAAGGGGTTTTGCAATATATCGTTCATGTGTTGGATTTATTTTTCAGCCTCATGAGAGGTTTTGCTTGAAGCATTGTGAGTTCAGTGGGTGATAAACTCCCAGCATTTTAATTGGAGCTGGATGAAACACACTTGCTGCAGGGCTCAGGGTGCTGCTTCTATTAAGATGTAGTTATTGCACAAAACTAAAGCTTGCATGTGTTTTCTGTAGTATATAAATGGAAAAAAATCTATAAAACTTTTTTCTCTTCCTCCCATCTCATTTTTATCTGTAAATTTCTGTGTTCCAGCTACTGTGTCAGGGACAAGAACATGCTGAGAAAAGATCTCAGTGTGGTAAGCTTTGCATGTTGAGGTTTATTTGACAGCAGGAATTGCCTTCTATTGTGAATCATGTATATGAAGAATGAAAGGAGGCTGCCCTTCTNTCAAACCAGAAGGTTCGTTATCAAAAACTGGTGCAGTGTTCCCATGCTGTTTGTGCTCAATTATGCTAAGGCTGGACCTACAGAAATGCAGGATGGATTGTTCATCACAATCCTGTACTCTCCACACCCTTCTATGGAGTATAAGACTTGGAATATAGTATCACTTTTCTAGTAATGCCAAAGTGATCCACTGGTCAAAGGAGGGATTTTTTTGGGTACACTCAGTCCCCAGAATACACAGGCAAGTCCAGAGAATGGATTTTTTTCTGTGTTTCACTCCTGTCTTCAAGAAGGTCAATCTCCTTTCTTGTCCTGTGATCTTTACACCTTTTAAGCTGAGGCTCACAGCAGCCTCTGTGGAAACAGCAAACATGAGAGGAGTGGTGAGAAATTGTAGAAGAAGGTGCTTAGATACCAGCCAAGAAGTAGCAGCCAGGGGCTTGATATAGACCCCGTGAGGGCCTGGCAAACTTTCTGGGTGTCCTGGTTCTTGGAGAAGCATTTCCCTGTGGTTCTTAGAGGAACTGTCCTCTTGCCACCTTTACAATGGTAAGACTTACTGGTCTTACTGGCACTTGTGTTTGAGAGCACAGGGGCAAATTTGGTGCTTTGTAATCATGGTCTCACCTCAGAGCTGAGCAATACTGACCTAGGTAAGGGCATTTGAAATTGCCTTGTCAACATGCAGGCTACTTTCTTCAGATCCCTAACTAGAGAGATGAAACTCGTAGGAAAGAGCCTGAGGTGAAGCAGGTCGCGTTTTGTAGTGCACCCAGGAGATGCTGATGCAGGCTGTGTGGGTTGCACTGAGTGTTCACCTTGCTGCCTGCTCAGAATGCTTCTAAGCCAGATACATCTTTTTTTGAACAGTATTTTCACTCTGGAAACGACCTGGGGTCAGGAATTTGAAGTCACTGACTTCAAAATTGTATACTTTCATAAGTTAAATGCCTGAAAAATAGCTGGTGAAATCCAGTGGGCAGATCATATGTTCAAGGCTGAAACTTGCAGCTTCTTGTTTCTTGTCAGCATTTCCCAAAGTGTGGTGGTGCAAGAAGTATTTGGAGTGTGAACCTAAACCATGCAACCTGAAACACCCCAGTTACCACTTGAATTATGATGGCCACTGACACTAGAGCTCATTTGATGCACTGCGAGTAGAGGAGTAGGTAAAACATACAGGTAACACTTCTGGGAGTCCTGCATTTCCATGGATTTGATTTGTGAAGTTGGGCTATGGGCACATCTGTAAAAAGATGGATCAGAAATGCAAGATATAAAGAAGATACTGAAACTTTCTGCAGTACTTATAAATGAGCTTAAAAAGACATATCCAAGTCTTAAGCAAAAATACGCAGTGACCCTGCACAGGGTGACTCCTGCATGGCCACGTTAACTTTGTGAAGTGCTCTGGATCCCTATGGCATTCTCACACCTGCACACAGGTGTTATTGTCCTGTATAAAAAGGGAGAAAAGAGGAATGTTTGGGCTGCTTTTAAATGTCTCAGAGGATTTAGTGGTAAAGACTTGCTAAGCTTTGGAAAGAAGGTGTTGTTTCAGCACTGATCTAACCTGATCTGACACCACAGCACCTCTGAAACAGGTGGTCTTGGTCTTTGCAAAACATCATTAGGACTTCCTAGCATCTTCCTTGGGCTGGAAGGAAAGACTGCTGGACTCCTGTTGTGGGTAGATGTGATTCTGTATTTCGACTGTTCTACCTTTCCTGAAATCCTTGATTTGGAGATATATTCCACTAATTTCACTGGGAATTGAATCATGTTCTTAGTGATGCCTAACTGTACAAATAAACAGAAACAGAGACCTGAAAGGAAGGCCATCTTAATCTTTCCTCAAAATCTAAATACTCTAGTCCCTCTTTTCTACATTTGTGCTAGTGAAGATTATCCAGCATCTAGAGGATGCTTGGTGGGGCAGGAGAGATCAAAAAACCCCCAAACCAAAATGACAGAGGATAAATCTATCAACACTCTTCTTAGAGGAAGAGAGCAGAATTAGAATGTCCTTTGGAATTCAACTAGACTTTCACTTAAACAGAAAAACTTGACCTTCGGGGAGTTAGTTAAAATCTGCTAAGATAAAATATATACCGCATCTCACTCTCCTCAAAAAGCCTTATTATGTTCATTCCCATTAACTGTCTCCTCAGGGTATTTTGTAGGCCTGGAGAACATATTATGACCATTTGGTTCCAAATGCTTTTGCAGGACTGTCGCTGAAATTAAGTCAGAAAACGGCAAAAACTGTGAGCAACATTTCAAAAATTGTAACAAGACTGTTTCAGCAATATGTAAGTCAGCAGATAGAAATGTCTCACTAATTCCCTGTCAGGCCAGGCAGAGTCAAAGCTTGAAGGAGAAGGTAAGACATGCTTTATATGATGTATCCTGGTCCAGTGCTATCCAAGTGAAGCTCTGCCAACATTTTCACTTTAATTTTGCATTGCAGAACCCTGCTGAAAGTTGCCTCACTGCTGTTCAGTCATTAATTTCTTTCCAATAGCAGCTCTTTCATCCTCAAAGAGAAAGTTGGAAAACTGGCACTGACTCTGCTCTGTCAATCATGTTATTTATCCTTGAATATCTGTATGGCATCTCTGTGTATGTCCAGCTTCCTCAGGGGGTGAAGACTTTATTCATATCCATGAAGAAGCAGCATGGTAATTCTTCTACCAAGAAAGTTCTTCTTGAGGGTGACATAAAGCCTCTTCATGGACACCTACAGTAAAAGAGTTAAAAGACTTCATCATTATCTAAGTGGAAATCCTTTCATTTTGAAGTTTGGTTCTGTTGCAAGGCTGAACATTTTATCCATGAGTTTCCTACTGGACAAAGGAATGGCAAGCTCCTGTTTCTCAGGAAAATGAGCTGCTGGACTCATTATCATCAACTCTGTGCAAAATGGTTTGCCAGACATTTCAAGCATGAGGTAAAGTCCCTCCTGGGCTTGTGCTGCAGTCCTCACAGTGGGAAAGATGAGCTTTTGAAATCAATTCAATTTTTTATTCATTAACGTGTACAAAAATAGGACATTTGATCCATCCAAAATCAAACAGCCAGAGTATACTGTGTCATCCAGTGAGAGTACAGGACAAAAGGGCAGAGATGCAAGAGAGCAGAGCCACACTGGTTTAGAACAGAGGTCGCCTGCCTCAGTGTCCTCTGCCAACAGCAGCCAATGGCAGATGGTTGAGGATAGGCATATGCAAGACCTGCTGCTGACTTTTTTCATTTTATTAATATCCTTTTCTTCCTCAATACATTTTTCTTTCAAGTAAGTATCTGGTCTTCTCTTGGAACCCTCTAAACTATTTGCAACAATAACCTTCTCTGGCAGGGCATTCCACACAGTGTCTACCTGCTGCATGAAGAGCCATCTCCTTTACCTTACCTTGAAGCTGACCTCTTTCTCCTTTCATTTTGTGACCTTAAATTTTATACTAGAAGAGACAGTGCGTTATTGAGACCTGTCTATCTGATTCTGGCCACTCTTGGCTTGTGGGTCAGTGTCCTACTTGCACTAAGATAACCCATTACTAAATCAAAGGAATAATAGGAAAATCCTTCTATGTGTGGAAGCTGTTCTGTAGCTGTGGTCATTGTAGTTGCCTTTCTCTGAATGTTTTTGGTTCTAAAACAGCTTGACTCAGATGGGGGAACAAGAACCACAGGCCGTATTGAAGATGTGGAAGAGCCATAGATAAATTCATATGCTCACATAACTAGGTTTTCTCCTGTTGAGTTGGTGTTTAATGAAACTAGCATTAGAATATGCTAAATATTGTTCCTGGATAATAATTTTCGGGTTTGAGTCCATTGCTTCCTATGTGTAGTTATGAGTTTTTCTTCTCCCTTGTTCATTGTTTCCTAAGTTGTCATTTATCTGCCATTCTATTCCTCAATCCCCAAATCTTGCATAGCCTCCCAGCAATTCTGCCTAGTCTGCCCTCATTTTTACTTTCTTGAATAATTTTTTTATCAGCAGCAAACTTTCTCACCTTTTACCAGTTATTTATGAGTAAATTGAATCTTTCCCTGAGGAAATCAGTTGATGATCTCTCTCTACTGTGAAAGCTTAGCCTTTGTTTTTTGTCTTTTAACCAATTATTTTTCCTTTTCTCTTACTCTATAGCCATGCAACATTTGCATAGATATGATTAAAAAGAGAAAAAATCAGAGTAAATCATCACCAGAAGCAAAATTTCTGCAGATCAAAAAACTCCAAGCAGAGCCAAGCTGTGCCCAAACAATAAATGCAGTTGCATAGCAGTTGTAATCAATGTCCTCCCAAAAGAACTGTTTAAATCCACACAACCTTGTCTCAAAATGTGATTTGCCATCCAGTACTCCAGACAGGGCATCCACTGGGCTGCAGAAAAAACCTGCCAGGTGTCTGTAAAGGGTCACAAATACCCAGTTGCAGAGAAGAACAGCCAGTTGTGTGTGTTTGGGTTTATTTGCATTTTTTGTTGTTGTTTTTGTGGTTTTGGTTTTTTTTTCATTTCACAAAACCATCTCTCTGCTTCAGATCTCTTGGTATCATCCTAAAGGGAAATGCCGAAGTCTGATCCGGATACTTAAGTCCCCACTGAAACACAAAAATTGTGCTGTCTCCTTTTTTTATATCTCAAGGGGTATTTCCCCATTGCCTTCTGTCTCTTCCAGAGGCCTGTCCCCTTGCTACATCCTGTCTTCTCTACCTGTTCTAGCAACCAGTTTGTTCCATGCTGGTCAGGGACACTTATTAATCCAAATGTTTCCTTCATGCAGCTGAGTGTCACCTGCAGAGAGAGGCACAAAGCAGCGTGGCGGCGTGGGGTGGCCACAGCCTGGAGTGGAGGGCTGGGCAGGGACAGGAGGAGGGTTTTCAACTGGTGTTGCTGAAGACAACCATGATTCCTGTGCGTAGATCTTTAGAGTAATTGTGTCTAGACCATATCTTGCTTGGAGTTTGTTAGTTGCCCAAGTAAATGTGGAGATTTGAACTTGAAAAGGTGTTTTCTAAGCTTTATCAGATGGCAAAACATGGCTATTCCCCTTCTTTGAAAATCTTCCCTCCCTGTTAAACTGCTTCCCAGTTTAACTCAAGCTGGCCAATATTTAGCAGAGCTGTGCTATGTCCTTGCATCTCTCTTGCTCTGGAGTCGAGGTTTGTAGAGCAGAGAGTGGATGTGTGCCCTGGTTTTGGTCAGGTTAGCAAGACAACTGTGTGGCAGGGCTGGAAGTGGCAGTCAGGCTGCCCAACTTCTGCCTTACATAGAATTGTGCTGGCTGTGGACATCAAGTGCTCTCCATTCAGATAAAGCCTTATAAATCTGCAACCACCTGGAGTCTGCTGGTAGAACAGACTTCTGCCTTGCTCAGTTCCTATCTTGACCCCCCATCCTCAGGCTGAAAACATGACTATCATGCAGCATTTCTTGAAATTGGTCTCTGTCCAGACGGAGCTACAAATAATAGCTGTGTCAGTCTGTAGGCTCTTTCAGCTGTTTATTTTGTTGGGGAAAGCACTGGAGTCTCAAAAGTGTTGACTCTTACAAGAGGAAGTACTGGGCATGCCTGTATGAATAAGTGATCTGTGTGTAATTGTTTGCAAGTGCTTCTACTGGCTTCAAGCATATTTTTGCAGGTGGCCCATCTGGGAAAAAAACCGGCCACGAATGGGATCCAAAATCATGCTAAATATTGCAGACAGCATATCTATATGAAGTATTTAAAGATTTAAAAAAAATCCCAGATTCTGAATTTACAAAACACCATTTCCTCCATCTGCACTCAGTGCTCATCATTCTGTTACACAACCACTTCATTTCTTCACTGCTAATAGCTCTCTTTGAATACTGAATTGCCTCATTAGAGTCCCTTATCCTGTGAATGAAATTCTTCCTCTGAGTCAAATAGGCAGTCCTTTATTTTTCCCCACTGATTTTTTGTTAAATATGTCAGGCTGGTTCTAAGTAATCAATAAAGCAGCGTGGACAGGCTTCTGATCTTTGAAACTGTGTGACTAGACCTCTTTATTATAATGCCTCTTTTCTTGAAATCTTGTGTTTATTGGAAGCTATTTGCCACTGGTTGAAGCATCTGGCTGCTTTCTTTGCTTTTATCCAAAGACTTCCTCCTTTCCCTGCAAGAGGGAATGGCAATTCCAAAACCCTGATTCCAACTGCAATATGTCTTGGCAGAGTCACCCCTAACAAGGGGTGGTGGTGGTGGTGTCACACTTGGGTCAAACAGCTGGATGAGTTTGCAAAGGGTTGGATTGATATGCTGAATGAACATGTCAGTCAGTGGAGAAGTTAGAAAGGAAGCTCTGCTTTGACTTCGTAGTGTTTCTGAGCTGTTAATAGGGGCTAAATAACCACTGTTGTGATGATACTGTCTGCTGTAAATTCATCTCCCTAATTGATCTGTTGAGCAGACTTCATGTTTCTAAATATGGGTAGAAGTTGCTTCCTTCTGTCTCACTGTTTAACAGTTTAGGTAATTGAATACAGCTGTTTTATTGCTCCCTTAGTGACTGAGTGGAAAACCATGGATGATTTTCTCAGCATATCATCTCCCTCTAAAGTGCAATGTCTTGTGGGACCTGAAAGTCTGGATTTGTTAGTGAAATAGTTATATGATTTTGGTTAAGCTCTTGACAAAGGTGGGCCAGAAGACTAATGTGCTGCTTATGGCTTCAAGGAGAGGTGAGAGGGACTCAGGTTATGGGTATGTCAGAAAATTGTGACAAGAAAGGCTAAGGCCATCTTCAGTCCAGCATGTGCTAGCAGAGAAGAGCTGGCACTTTGCTCCAGGACACAACTGGGAAGTTTCACTCTCTCTGGCTTTTCATCAAGCTGTCTTGCATCAGTTTAGCTGTCAGGCTGCCAGAGGCCATGACACAAAACTCACCATCCAAATGGCCTCTTTATTGAGAGTTGATGGGAACGTATTGTGTTGGACTAAGTATGACCAAATAGGAAAAGGGTGGGTGGGTAGTAATTGCTGGTGTATTTGCCTTCTTGGGGTATAGCTAGATAGTAGTTTCATCCAAAGTGGTGCTTTCTGAGAGTATATGAAACTGTAAAAGACAACATCAAAATCCAAATAAGAGCAATTTTGGTAGTGCATAGGCAGAAGAGGACATGCTAATGAGCTGGCAGATTGTCCTTGAAATGAGCCCCATGCTAATGCAGGCAGCACAATGTGTTGTGGCCAGCAAAGAGCTGATGCAGGCACTCTGTGTTCATGGAATCATAGAGTGTTAAGGGGTTGGAATGTACCTTAAAGATCATCTAGTCTGAACCCCCCCTGCTATGTGCAGGGACACCTTCTACTAGACCAGGTTGCTCAAGGCCTTATCCAATATGGCGTTTATTGTCGCTAGGTATGAAGCACCAGTTCTGATTTAGGGGTGGGCTGGGATGATTTAGTGGCTCATAACAAGATAGCTTGTCTTCACCTTCATATTTAAATTCTGGATATGTTTTGACATGTCTTATGATGCTGTGTAAGTTACTTAACCATCTGTGTTAAAGTTGACAGAGAAGTTGCAAGACCCCAAAACATTAACTAGAGTTTCAAGCAGATCTTGTCTATGCTATCACCAAAGAAAACTATCAGCCTGTTGTAGACCAGCCTTTGCCGTGATGTAACTCAGGGACTACAGCTGCCTCACCTAAGTACCTGTTTTCATGCAGTTTCTAAGGTTGGGGAAACAACTGGCAGTCTTAGATCCAACGATGGGGCCACCCAGTGGGGCCATAAGGCTGCTGTCAGGGCACTGATGCAGCTCCTTGAAGGGGAATTCTCAGCCCTTACTGAAAAGCCCTTCCACAAGAGCATTTTGCTTTTCCAGAGCCAGAATTGATACTTCACGTATGACTCAACAGCTGTTGAGCTGAACTTGAACCACTCCAGTCTGTGCCAGCAAGCTGGCAGCTGGAATTGATATCCCACAGGCAATGGAAGCAAAATGGCAGCAGGTTGGAGAGCTGGCAAAAGGGGGAAGTTGCTGCTCTGCAGCACAAAATCAGAGACCCAAAGTCACCATGTGCAGAAGTGGGTCTTTTTGAGAACACTGTAAACATTCACAAGTACATATGGTCTCAGTGTGCTGGACATGTGAAATACCACATAATTAAAGTCAAGTGGATTCTTATGGCTGTTATCCAGCACAAGAGAAAACCTTGGAACTGGCTTCCCAGCTGATGTAAAACAAAGCTGGATAAAGTTATTGAAAGAAATGTGCGCTGGACATGGTGAATTAAATGCTGTCATTCAAATCCTGTCTTTGTGAGTGGCTGTGTGGAAACCAGCCTGTTTCCCACTTGCAGGCTTTGAATAATGACCTCCACTTGCTGGGAGTGGGGTGACAACACTGGAATCAATTGAACTACAGGAGTTCACACCTTATGAGGATCAATAAGACAGGAATTGGTATATTTACTGCCTGCCTAGCAGGCATGAGAAGGGATATTTGTGCTATTTACAGACTTGTAGAATATGATTTCTGTGAGTGCTCAACCTAGTAATTTTCTCCTGTGTGGCAAAACATGGTGGGTGGTGCCAAGGGAGTGCTGCTGAAACAAAGTTGGGAGGTTGACATAATGTTGCTTCAGGAGTGGAGGGCATGGGGAGAAGAGGGAAGGAATAGGAGCTACTTTTCTAGGCAAGGAGTGAACACTCACCTAAAGGAGAGGAAATACACAGCAATGAGTGAAAAGAATGAGGGTAAAAAAACCAGATGAGACCGAGATTAGGCCAAGTTGGATGGGGCTTTGAGCATCCTGGTCTAGTGGAAGGTGTCCTTTCCCGTGGTAGGGAGGTTGTAACTAGATATCTTTAAGGTCCCTTCCAACTCCAGCCGTTCTGTGATTCTGTGGGGTGAGACTGGTTTGATACTCATAATGTTGCCATAATCACTAATCCTGTTATTGCACCTTCCTACCATAAACATGCCTTATCTCAATATGTGTGGGTTGGAGACAGAAAAGGATGGAGTGGCTTCCCGAACTTTTACATGAATACTTCTGCATTAAGTTGTTTTTACGGTGAAGTAACTGTTGGAGCCAATTAAGAAAAGGCTTTCAAATCCAGCTCACCTCAGCATAATTACTTGGATGTCCTTTGAAGGGACAGCAGAGCAGCACTGGAATCCACACATCTCATGCAGAGGGGTTATTCCTAAGCTTGTCTATCAGTCCTGTACATGAGAGGTTGCCTTAACAGTTTTCTTAGGAACATTAACCTCCTACCAGATCCTGTGACAGAGAACTCATCAGCATCCTTCATGGGCGAAGATGGCACCAGGACAAAGGTGTACCTCTCCAGCCATTTGAAACAGAAACAGATGTTTGAGTCTGATTTCAATCCAAATAACCATGTCAGTGTTGTTCCCCATGTATTGAGGTTGTGTCTCTCTCTGAACCATGATATGAGTTGAAGCACCTGTGTTTTTTTTCTTGCAGCTATGTCTAGGGTGCCTTGGGGAGGCCAGATGTATATGATGGTCCAGGGAAAAAAGTACTTAAAAGTCTTAGGACTGACTAGTCTTAAAAGTTAGTGAACTGCTTGGCATGGATAGGTAGTGAGGAAGTGTTTATCTTGCCTGTTTATAGCCTTTACCATCCCTAGGCTGTATTTATGTGACTGTCTTCTTGGATACTTTGCAGTAGCCTGATGAGTGTTCTACTGTGCAGTGCCTCTGGTATTCCCCAGAATTCAGGATCCTTGGGAAATCTTCCGTGTAACCCTGGTTCCAACTTGATGTGCTCAAGCAAAAGCAGGGAAGCTTGTAAAAGGGGCCCTATTTCCTCAGAAAACCCCGCTGGACAAAGAGAACTGCCTGTGAGCAGGTTTAAGTGTGAAGGTATTGCAGCATGGTTATAACATGCAGAATGTACCTGGTTGCTCTTTGGTTATATGGCTGTGGCTTAAGGAGCTCCAGCACTGCGATTTACTGTGTAGTAACAGGGTTTGCTGAAGTGGTAACATACTGAGTTGTGAGGCAATTGCAGTTATTTACACAATATGTAAATAAACTTGCTCCCCTGACTGTAAACCATGTCCATTAGCCTTATGGCCTTGTAATGATTCCTGTCAAAATACATAGCTGGGCTGTGCTGCAAGAGGTCCAGTACTCACCTGACACAAGTATTTTCACATACCTAGTTGTCCCTTCTATTCCTACTTTCAGTCATTTGCGAAGCTGACACTTCATCCCCTGTAAACTGTGTCTCTTCCTGCCATGCACTTCCACTCAGCTTCTGTGATTGCTCTTCAGACCCTCTGCCTGGGACCTGCCAATGCAGAGTTGCAGAACAACACCCTTTTTTACTACAGATTACTCAATCTGCCTGCCTAAAACGTGTCTTTCAGTAAAGCACATATGACTCTTGGATAGTGAGCATTTATGCAAGTTGTGAAACTCTCACTTAGTAGCTTGGTCAGATAGGGAATTTTTTGCAGTTTATTTTCATGAGCAGTACCTGATATAAGGAAATGGTATTGACTTGTAGTTTAGAAAATCTAGATTTGGTAGGAAAGTTTGGAAAGATCATTCTATCTGCTGTGCTTAGGTCTGGGATCACTGAACAAAACAGACTTCCCTTCTTTCAAATATCATATTGCTGCCACTGTTATAGAAGATTGACCCAGGTCCTTCTGCAGGTCTGAAGAGCTGTATTTATTGCCCCCTCTCTGTTGCTGCATTACCACTTGAAATCTTTAGGGCTTATGTTAGCTCCTTGAATCCTGAATGAACATTTAGATGGTTAATACTAGTATAAAAAGGTTGCTCCAGTGAGTGAATGACAAAGTCACTGTTGAATAAATAAATAGGTATCTTCTGTTTCATGTTGGCCTTTGACTTGCACTTATCATTATGGTGTCTGAGTGCCTGGCTGTAGTACATTAAATTGTGTGGGAGTAACATATCAAGTGATCAGTGGCTTGGCTTTATCCTCTTCCTCATGCATATGCAAAGGAGCACTTAGAATTTGTTATGTAAACAGAATTGTATGTTTATCTTTGAGAAGCAGTTTTGGTTTTGCATTTGGCTGAGAAAGTGGTGACATTTGCAGTTGTGTGGCCCACTTCTTATGAACTCTGGTGTGAAATTTGTCCCTGGTTGAATGAAGCTGACAAAAAAAACTAAGCTACTGGCCTAACTGGCTTAATACCTTCTGTATATCCCATTAGCTCTCCTAGTTTGTGGGACCTGAACAGGGAGGCAAAGCCCCCCCCATCTCTTATTGTCCCCTGTGGACATATTTAAGGGAAATGCTATTAAAAAGCATCTCTAGAAAACTTTCCACACCTTTACTTCTTCCTGCAAGCTTGGCCACGAGAGGGATTGAGCCAACTCAGCTTTCACTGTGCCCTTGCCAAGGAGCTGTGCTTGCCAAGGAAAGACCCCACAGGATTTGACTGTTGTGGAGTAGATGCATTACTAGGAAAAAAGAGACAGCTTTTACAGGAGTGAGGCTGTATCTTAACTACTGCTCAGTCACTTGGGAAGTCTGTAAAAGCTTTCTGAAACTAACAGGCTCCTCCCAAAGCACCACTTGATCTAGTGCATTTTCAGATTCAAACCTGAGCCTATGAAACTTATCCCTCTACAAAGACCACCCAACACTAACAGGGTGTGCAAAGAAGTTTCTGTTTATAGTTTAGTGCAAGTGTCAGATAGCTTTGCTATGGTTCAGGTTATCCACCCAGAGAAAGCATGCTTTTTTGCTAAGCATGGGATACATGAGTCATTTCTATTACCCAGACCTCTAGACATAACATAAAATAGATGGCATGAAATAGCCTTAAAGATTATTAAGGATGGCAGGAAATTAAGTGTTTTCTCCCTTGCATTCTTGAGCTATAGAGTAATGGATTTCCAGTGCAAACTCAGCTACTAATGCATGCATAAGAAGTGAGGGCAAACAGTAGAAACCTCAAACTTTGTAGTGTAAGATACGGCAAACTTAGTCAAGCAAAAGGCATCCCAGAAGTGCTTTTACAATATAAATTTGGTGATTAATTTCCTAGCAGGGAATTGGCTTTTATCTACTTTTAAAAAATGTTAGTAAACTTCATTTATCTTAAGCTGCTTAGAATTTGTGACCCTGCCAGTATCTGGCATATTGCAGAATTTTCTCTTTTTTTTGAGAATGACCCATAAGGCCCCAAATCTGTATTCTTCCTTTTTTGTATTTAAAATATATTATTTAAAAAATACATTCCTACTCAACTATGTATTCCCAGTTTAGCTCTTTTCTACTATCTATTTCTGTTATGATCCTGTGGAATGGCTAGATGATTCAGAATAACAGATCTCACACCCACCTAAAATGGAAAGAAATTAATTTTATATGTCTTTTTTAAAAGGTGTAAATTTTGAACATCGGATTCCCTCAGAACCAGGAATAAATTGTATGAAGGAATGCCTCTCCCCATTAGAGACTGCACATAAATACACAGCCTCCCTTGGATGCCTCAAAACACTTGCATGTGGATTCCTTTTTTTAGGACTTTTTCCACTTAGTAATTAATACTCATCCTTATATAACATTCGTGGCTGAAAGCACTGTGCAAAGGGATAAAAATGGGCAGTGTGCCCTGTTAAAAGGAGATAAATCTACTGTACTGATGGACCTGCTCTCTGAAATTCTATAGTGCAGAGAAGGTTAAAAGTTACATCAAATATAATACTCTCAGTCTGTTGCACTCAGTGACTACAGCCAGTCTTTTAACTATTATAGATTTTAAGGCTAAGTATTTTTAGCAGTTTTTATTGATGGCTTTCTTAAGCTTCTTTTTGAGAGGTTTTGTGATCATAAAGCAGGATGGAAAGAGTTTCTGTCTAACTAGTGTATCAAAGCTTAATTCTCATACAGTCATGCCCATGCATCCATTTAGGGCCAGTGCATCATTTCCAGTAACTAAAGATTGCCTGGCTTTCATGATTGCTCTGGAAGTCAGAATAGCTTCCCTTTTGTTGAACAGAGGAAATGAATATATTTCATTTGACCTGGTTTGAGTCTTAGTATGTGATTTATCGTAGCCCCAAAATTTTGAAATCTGTGAAGTTATGTAGATAACATAAATTAAAAGCTTCAAGCAATGTCTCCAACACATAATTATTATTTTACATCTACAGGAAATGCAAAAGAAAGAAATGCAAAATAATAGAAATGTTGCTTGACTTATCCTCAGCAACAAAGAAAGTCTCCTTTCCTTGTCTATATGGATGTACAACCAGTCCAAAATCCAGCCTCTTGAAATACTTAGTATTTATTTTGCTCTCTGAAAGTACACAACATTTATGTAGCTCATTGTGTATGAGCTACTATGTATGTAAGCTATTTGGGAATGAATTGAGACTGAATAATCCATGCCAGCCCTGATTTCCCAATAAGGAAATTGTTTGGGACAGAGCTGGCATTGAAACATGTGAGATGTCTGTATTATCTGAAGTGGAGCACTCCTTGTTGTTCCTGTCTTGAAACAAAACAGGCTCCTGTTACTTGGAAAGGGTAACTGCATTTTTTCAGTATTTTCTCCTGGGCATCCCAATGTCTTTGTGTATGTTGGCAGCAGAAGACTCCAAGTGTCTTTTTTGGAAACCTCTGGCAAAAATATCTGTTTTCCTTGCAGGTGACTGAGCCCAGGACCAGCATGAGGTCTTGGTGTCTTTGGCTGTCTGTAAATTGAAGCATTACTTGAGCTGTAAGCTATAGGCCTCTGGAAGGTTAAGGTGGCAATTCTGGTCTTCCTTCTGAACAAGGAGCGTAGATGCAGCACTGCTGTACCTGAGTGTGATTCCTGAAGGAGGTGCAGTTAATGGAGTAATTATCCAGGGGAAGACGATATCAGGACAGCACAAAAGGGAGGACAGGTAGAAAGACAACTGTGAGATACACCTTTTTCTAATGGAATAGGGGAAGTTGTTCTGAGTAAAGAAGAAACGAACTTAGCCTGCAGTCTCTGATGGCGAGTGGCCAGTCTGTAGCAGCTAATTTCCAATCTTACAGTACCACAAACCAGCTCTCAGGAGATCCATACCATGGTGTGGAGTCAAACCTTCCACTTGATGTATCTAAAACTGGCAAGGCAGCGTGGATTCAGGACTGAACGTGAGACAGTGATCAGGGAATCCCCAGTCCATACAACGTGTGCCCCTACTTACCTGAATGTGCTTAGGGTCCCTCCTGTTCTTATTTATCCTCTGGTGACCAGAAGGCTCTGGCTATCTAATTTTTTTCTGACAGACCCATTTACTGCTAGGAACAAGAAAGAAGCCATTTATTTCACAGTAAAGAGCAACTTGGCCTTGTATGTATGAAATTACTTTGCTGTGCTTCAAAGTATAACCAGACTTTAGTTTTAAAGGAGGAGATTGGTGGCAGGGGTTTCTCTGCACAGGCTGTCAGCAGTCCTTGCCAGGCGAGCAGTCTCTGACACCAGCCCTTTCCACTGCTTTGCATAATGGATGGCATTGTCAGGACTAGTTTCCTGAAGTTGTATAGTACTAAGGAAGAGACTGTCTTGTCTTATACTTAACCGTGGTGATTTTTAACCTAGCCATTAGTCTTCACAAATGATATTGTTTTCCCCTTTGGCATGAAGCTGGAAGGCCTGTTAAAAACCACAGCATCCATTATAAGGATAGACATTCATCACTTAAGCCTGGGGCTCAGCTATGAACACAAGTAGGACTTCAGAAGCCAAAGTATATTTGGCCAAACTTTTTTTTGTGTAATAGTTTCCTCAGAACCCCAAGCTGTAGTCAAACGTTTCATTAAAATGCTTTGGGAATGCATAAGAAAGCTCTTGACTGTTTGCCTAGGGAGTTTTATTTCAGTCTGCAGCCTAGATTGTCCTTAAAGCCTATTGTACTGCATGAAAGGTAGCAGAGTACCTCAAGGGAGAGTCACAGGCAATTCAGATTCATGCCAGTGAGTTCCTGTACCTCCTGCCTAGAGCCTTCCAGCAGCCACAAATTGAGCTGGATAATACCGTCATTTCTGCATCTCCTCTTCAGCGCGCTCACTGCAGCCAACAGGAACTACTTGCTCTTGTGTTGGTTATAGTGGCATTTCTGGTACATGCTCTCAGAAACAGGGAATGTATCTTGATGATTTTATTAAGGAAAGGGACACACTGATGGAATTCTTACTGATATTTCAGTTTAGCCAGTCCCCTTTTATGAGACTGTCCAACTGCCAGTTATACCAGTAATATCAGTCTGTCCATCTGTCAATCTTCACAGAGCTGTGGCACCCATCCTCTGTGAAGCTCCACAAAGATACAGGGACTTGTTCTAGACCATGCTCTCATGAGAGCAGCAGCATTTTATCCTCGACTTCCCATGGATATTGTTCATTACAGGTAGCTGGTGCTTTTAGCACATGACAGAAGAAACATGTTCAGGCACAAAGCCAGAGCTCAGATGCAAGAGTAACTCTCTGCATGCTCCCAGGCCCAGCTTTTTGTCTGGCATCACAAAGTGATTTTCAAAGATGTGATGGTTCAGCTTTCTGTGACTTTATTAATTTGTTTATTAGTAACCAGCTCTGGGTGAAGCATTTCATGTAAGTTGATTAAATAATGGGATGCTGTTCCCCTCTTATCTCAGTCACATGACAGGCTGGCTATTTTCAAGTGACTTGTTCTTTCCCATTAGCAAGCAAAATAATTCAAATGAATTGCTTCCAGAAACAAGAGAAATTGTAGTGTCCCCAATTACTGGTGCTGCTTTTCCATCCAAGCATTGCTGCAGTGGGCATGCCGTTGTTCTAAACATAGGATATGGTTTCTTTTGGGACCATTTTATCCTTGGCAACTTGTCAATCACCTGGAAAAAAAATCTGTTCCACTTTTCATTATTTTTGTAATCATAATACATTTTTTAGATCCTTAATTGTTCTTCATGGGTCATAAAGCCAGCATAATTTGCTATATTGAAAAACACTGATACAGATTTATGCAGTTTCAATTATGCAGTGTGCATTTCATTTTATGTCCAGTCTGGGGGTAGAAGCCTCTCCAGCCTGAGTATGTGCTGTGCAACTGGACCTCTGCTCCCTTTCTCTTATTCCTGCTGTGGAGATAAGTACGTTTGCTTTCAGAAATGTTTCTGAAGCTTTGTTTTTTCTTGACACTCTGCCTTCCAGTCACTTCATTGCCTTGTGGCATGCTGGGGCTAATTTCATGGTTTGTTCTGTGATTGTGGAATATCTGCTGTTTCCCAGGATGTCTTTAAAACAAGCTGACAAACCAGCCTGGTGCTTAGAACACCCCACAGTTTGCTTCATTGCTTTGGGTGGTTTTAGTAGCCTTCAAAACCCATTAACATGGACCTCCCTCACACGAACCCTATTTGCACTGTGCCTGTGTACCCCGTAATCAACATTAAGTGCAATTTTAATTTAACATTCTTAAACTGGGGTTGCAGCAGCGGAAAGTAAAAGCGCATCTGCATAGTACATCATGCTCTGTGGCCAGAGCTTTACTGAGCTGCAGGATATGAGCCAGACTCCACTCTTTGTAGCTCTCTGAATGCTGCTGTGCAGGGGTGGGTGTGCAGTGGTGGCAGCTCTCTCTTGAGGAGTGACGCTGTCAGATGTTCTCACTGGGAGTGCACTCCTGCTCTTACTTGGAGATGATGGTGAAAACCTTGCTCATGTGGCTGCTCTTCATTTGCTATTTCAGATAATCCAATTCCTACCTGCCACTTAATCATCCCAAGTTAGTGCTGGCTGTGGCACTGTGGGGTAAAGGAATCTTGTCACGCTTGCCAAGATTTAAAATCCCTGTAAAACAATGGAGAAATGTTGGTTCCTGTCCTTACATGTTATTTACTGCCTAATACAATCTTTTATGGGCATGAGCATTTGCTAAGTTTTACTCTCGGTGAAGTATAAGAGGTCTGTTCAGTGTGGCTTTGGAAAACAGGCTCATGTACTCCTTCTTTCCTGGCAACTTTCCTTCTTCTCCACAAGTAATGCTTATCTCATGAGAAATGGATATCAGAAAACCCTTTTTCTTTTTGAAAGCACCATTTCCGTCCTCTTCCAGGTTCTTGAAACATGTCAGACCATAAGCCTGGTCCACTTAAGAGTGTGTTATTGTCTTTGGACCAAAATCTATTGAGTTAAACCCAGTAAACCTATCTAAGGCAGACTTTTTACTGTAGTTGTGCCCTTCTGTGTTATGGAGGCTGGATCCAGCCCTTTGCAGGAGGCCAGCTAGTGAATCCTGTGACAGTGAACTTTGCTTTGTAGATCAGAGCTCATCTTGAACAGCCCATAAGTGAATTGGAAGCTGTGGACATGAGAGGCCCAGAAATCCTCTTTCTGCCTTTTAAAGTGTGTCTGGCTTGGGAGAGAAGTTGTTTCTCATCTGTCAAGGGCTGCTGCCTCATATTTGAATCTATGAAGGCTGTGGTGGTTTCTCATTTTATCTTTGCTAGTGAACTAAGTGATATCTGTGTTACCGCCTGGGCCTTGGCTTAAGGCACATGCTAAGTTCTGTGTCTTATCTGTGTGCTCTGTCAGGAGGAAGGTTCATGTGTACATTTTAAGTTGATGTCTTTCTGTTATTACCAGCTGTCTCCCATTTCTTGCATCAGAATAGGAAGAGAGATGAATTATTTAACTGAAACTGTTTCTGGATCCTCTGCTTGCCTGAGTTTATTGATGTTATGACCCTTCAGGGAGGGAAAGCTGAATAGTAGTGGCTGATAAATGGGAAGTGTTTCTCTTTCATTCTCCCCTGTCACTTTTTCCGTTTTCCATTCTCCAGTAATGTATACAGACAGTTTTCTGAAGCATTTACTGTTACCTGTGTTGACAAGATCATTTAGAAGCACTGCCTAACTTTCTGCACTTCTTTTGCCAAAGTACACATTGAGAGCCCAATGGGCTGAACAGAACTCAGATAGACATAGACATGATGGTCCCAGAAAAAAAGAGAGCACTACTATGGTTTTATAAATAAAACACTGTAATACTCTGGGCATTTTATAATGGGTTATCATAGTTAATTCCTGCTATGATAACCATTTATCTACTTGTCTGATGGCAATTAGGAAAATGTGGTATGTGTGGTAAGCTAAGAATTATGCATTAGAAGCCATGGAGGTATTGAAGAAAACAAAGGTTATATATGACATTTTGTGATACAATAGTTCAAAGGCTATAAACCAATTCATAGTTGTAGCTCCAAACTCTGGAAACATGATGCTCCGAACAAAAGGTCAGTTTTCTGCTTACAATTAAGTGTTCATCTCTAGTAATGGGGCTGGTCTGAGGTTACGAGCTGCAGGACTTCTCATCTGAAATTCCAAGGAGGGGAGGGATTAGGCATCCTGCTTGTGATTCTCTCTCAGCCAAACAAAAGAATCAAAGTAATACCAGCTTTTCAATTACTTTTTTTCATATTCTCCTTGGTTTTGGTTATGTTTCTTTCTAGACTCGGAAGACTTTTAATTTGGGATGCTGGCAGATATCCTTAGGAAATTTCAGTGGTATCTGAAGTATGCTTGAATCTCTTTCATATTCTTTTTATTTTTGAGAGCTAGGGATGCTATCCAGGCTAGAACAATTTTGAAATATTCCAAGTCTGAGATGAAACAGTTCTGATGCTTTTATTTAGACTTTTTCTGGGCCAAACCCCTTTCAGATGAAAAAAGGGCTCCTATAAGAAGAGTTTTGTATTTTTCCTAACATCTCAGTGCTTCTTCTTCCAGTACCACACAGCATCTAGAAATTAAAATTTTCCTTAGGAATGGAAAATGGAACAAAGAAAATAACCTCGTGTAGGAATTTCATTACGCTGTGGATGAAACATACAGCATGGATGAGCACCATATTGTGGTGCTGATTCCAAATGTTTTCTCCTGGGTGTTTGTCCTGACTATGCAGCTCAGAATTTCAGCTGGAGGTCCAAATTCTTTGCTTGTAACCACTGAACTGTGTGTAAGGACTGGAGAGTGAGTTACGGGCAAGCAAAGGAGTGAATCTCTGGATTTCTTAATTTTATTGCCTGTGTTTACAAGAAATGCAATATCTCCCCCCCCATGCATCCTGTTGGCTGCTAATGCTGGTGTGAACCCAGACATCAGCAGCTCCTCATACTTTCCAGCACGTTCCCTTAAAGCCCCGTAAAAATCCTGCAAGGGCAATGCTGATGGTTTCCTTCCCTCCCAAAGCTCAGGACTCGCCTCCAGAGGGTGCTGCAAACTTGCTGTGGTCACCAGCCTGCGGTGTGCAGGAGGGAGCTGTTCAATGGGCATCTCAATGCAGTTAGGGGACATCAAAATATGTAAGTAATATTTTGACTGACCCTTTGATTGCACAGCACGTGGTTTTGGATATAGCTTGTATGGACTTTGAACTAAAAAAATCCAGGTGACAGTTGTCTTTTGTTAATAGGAGATTATTGTGCTTGTAGCGTGAACGTGAAACCCATCTATAAGCGTCAAAGGAACAGATCCAAGTCAGTCACAGAAAAAACCCCACCCTTTAATACAACTCTTGGGGCTTCTTGCTTCTCTGCTAATTTGCAGCTGAATTTGCAGGTGCTATACAAGCAAATACTCTTACAGTAAAAATATGTAAAACCAGAATTCTAAGGAGTGCTTACAACACTGTGATAACCCTTTTCCCAACATTGCTGGCAGATGCTCCTTACCTTCCCTAAGTAGTGCCCAGAGCAGTCAGAAGCATACAGAGGGCAAATCAAGGCACTGAGGAGAAAAGAATTCTGGGTGCTGGGGAAGCTGGATATGTTTATAGCATTAGAAAAGTGTTGCTTCTTAGTGTTGCTTGTAAGGCCATGTTGGAAACTTGTGGTAGAGACGCTGATCTTACAGAATGGTGAGTTTCAGGATGACATGATTACATGATGATGTAATGAGTGTTGCTGGGTTCTTTTGGCCTGTCCAGGTTGAAATGGCTGCAGAAGAGTGCAGCAGCTGTGAGGCTTGAAGTTGACTGCTGCCTCCCTGCTGGCTGTGTTCCTCAGCATTTTCATGGCACAAATCCTCTCTGCCTGCATGACCCCTTGATGTTGCTCTCCTCCTCTTGACTGAGATGAGCTAGGAGAGTGCCAGTCTCATGCTGAACCACTGGCTCTGCACTAGAATTGTCCCACTCTGCATACTGGAGTATGCCCTCCCAGCTGCCCATGCCTGTTGGTGAAAGAATTGGCAGGAAGGGTTGGCCCTCTTTCAGGATGTTCCTGCCCCTCCAAGTGAGTAGCTCTCTGGGGCACTAGAGGCAGAGTTGGTGTGTCACTCTGCACACTGGATGTGCTGGGCTGAGGCTGTATTATCCAGAGATGGGGCATGGCACTGGTGCAGGTTTCTCTCTTTCAGCGTGTAGGCTGAGGCAGGTGTTCCTGTGCTGCCCCGATGCTGACTGGACAGACATGGTGAGGCTGAGCTTGTGAGGTAGCTCTGAGGAAGTCCAATGCCAGGACCTAAAAGCTGTTTTAGCCATAAACAGCTCAACTGTGCCAGAGTGGGAACAGGCAGTTTGCTCCAGGTTGTCTTGGAGGGAAAGCAACAGTGTTGCTTCTAGCTTGGGCAGAGTGCTCCTCCTGCCACTGGTTCCAAGACAAAGGCACCCTCCAGCAGAGCAGCTCAAGCAATAGAGAGGAGAGAGCATTGCAGCCAGTCAGGGCAAGCCAGGGAGAAGCACCCAAGAGGTCTTGGATGGTACTGGGATGGTCATGCACAGCTTTTTCATAAACTGGAATTCAAGTCCTGTGGAAAAATGGATTCTTCAATAGTTGATTTTGGTCTAATAGTTCGGCGAACAGTGGATACTGAAAGTTATCATTAATTTATCACATGTTCCAAACTATTCATCCTGAAAGTCAAAGAGTTTTGTTTCAGCTTAATTTGACCACATCCACTGGATCAATTTTAGTGCCTTAGGCTTCCCTTCTAATTTGTGGCTGGATTCATTTCCATGGTGCACAGGAATGGTTCAGTGGGGGTGACATCCCACAACATCTTCTCAGATTAAATCCAAGCAGAGAGTTCAGGGAAAGGGAGGGGTAAGGGAAAAAAGAAAGGAAGAACATGAGACATCACTTTTCCGAGACAGTGCGGTGGCTGAGGCAGACAGAGATTAATGAAAAATTGACCTAAAAAGAAGTGTTTTCAAATAGGGCAGCTGAAGTGTTTCAATTGGGTCAACAAGACCTGGAACAAAGTATTTCATTTTGGTTTTCTTGGTTAAATTAATAACAAAAGAAACCCAACTTTATTTTAATTCAGAAGACATTAAAAGAAAAAACCCAACCAGCCCTACTGGTAGCACAGGAGAGAAGTTTCTTTCTCTGAGCTGATGGCAAATTTTCCATACCAATTCCTGGTCTTCTAGATAAGACTCCTCTTTTGCCTTTATAGTTAATTTGGCCTTCTCAGTGAAACCAGTGGCATGGGTTTTGAGGCAGACCACTACAGTGGAACCTTGAGATGTTTTAGCAATCCAGAGTACCCTTTCCTGCCATTTGTACTCCCTCCTTTTTTTTTCTTTTTTTTTTTCCCCCAGCTGAAAATGCACATTTCCCCCCCACATCTGCAACAATCGAGCTTTTTATATTCTGGTCCAGTTTTGTTGCCTCTAGCCTCGAGATTGTCCTTTGAATTAGGGGTCCCATCTGTTGTTATCCTGAGCAGCACAGAAATAGAAAATCCTGCAGGCAAATGGAGCATTGCTTTGCAGGACCAGACTGAGTTCTGCATCCAGTGTAACGCTCAGTTTAAATTCTGTTGAACACACACCTAAGATCTTTGTTTTTCAGGGGCGATGTGCCAAGCAAATGGAAATTTATATTTGACGATTTTCCATTTTCCTTAAAAATGAAAAATCCTACTAATAAGTAAGCTGGGGGAATGGGTGGGGAGCAAGTTTGTTGAGAGAGGGGGATGGCTCTGAGTACATAGTTGTCCATGTTTGTTCAGTGCGTCTTTTTCTTCTGGTGTTTGACGTTTTGTAGTCTTATATGCAAAAGTGGGATCCCAAGGAGGCTGTGTTTGTGAGCAGAATTGTGTCCAACCAGGCACTGAGCTATGCTGTCTTATAAAACTCATCTGCAAATGTTTGGCCTATGGCCAATTTCAAAGCTTCTTTGAATAAATGTTTGTGTATGAGGTACTGTGTAAACAGTTCCTAGGCACAGTAAATAGGAGTGACATAACATAGTTCTTATTTGATGGCCCGTTCTATGAAGATAACTCACTTGTAAAGCAATAATACATCCATTAGACGAAACATGTGACTTGGGAGTTAGTTAGGCAGAAGAAGTTCCTTAACATTCAAAATCCAAATCCTGATCTGAATTTTATAACCTTTCCATCTTCGGTAACAGCAGAAGTGTCTTCATGTGGCTGCTGTTCACATCTTTCCTTTTTTTACTGCACCCTAGTGGGACATTCACACTGTGCAGTTGAGTCCACTGCTGAATGGATGTGGATTGAGAAAGACAGCTGGCCAGACTGGGACACCGAAGGACTCACACTTGAGAAGAGATGTCTTTATCTTCCCTTTTGTTTGCCCAAGCTTGTCTCGAATTAAGTCATCTTATTTCTTCCACATATCCAGGTACTAAAACTGCAAGAAGATCCCTTATCCTGTAGCACAGCTATGCCACCCCTGAGTAGTACAATATGCTTTGAAGGTCCTGATTTTTCAAAATGAGTTCTTATAAAAGGTGGGTTTTGATAGTGAAGCCTGCTTGTAATTCTTGATCCAAGTCCTCCATGGTGGCAGCATTCAAATCCTGGGCTTTGGTATATGCCATTGTAAGAGACAAGAGCTAGCTGCAAAGTTCAGGTCAGGAACCTGACTCTGAATTTCAATGAGTTACAGGGATTGTAAAGCAAACAGTGGTTACTGTATATACTGCTGAATTCAAATCGAGTCATTCTGTAGGAAAAGGGAAGGCAACAGACAGCTTCTCACTCACTGTGTTTCTTTTGAATTGGAATAAAACTATTCAAACTTCAAAAACAAAGCTGTGAAAATCAGCTACATTTTATGTAGGCACTTTGTAAAAATTTAGAAGAAAGCAAAGGGCAGAACTCTTATCACAAGAATCTGAATCAGATTAATTTTCTGGATTTGACCTTGGCTCAGATCTAAATGTCACTTTAGATGCAAAGTCCCCAAAGTCTACAAATTTGAATCTCTGTCACCCTTGAATGCCACTAGTGTGGGGTAGTCTGTATTATTCCAATAGTATAAAAAAAGGTGAAATGAACTTATTTTGCAAATTTTTTTACTGTTCTTTCTGAACCTGGCTTTCATAAAACTCCGGTATCTGTGTCAGGAACATGGTGTACAAATGGTAAGAATGACCATTTATTGTGTTCTCCTCTTGGGTTCCCACTGCCCCTTACTAACAACTGAGAATGTGGGGAAAACCTGGTCACCCGCATCCTGTTTCATCTTGTGGCATGGAATACTGACCCCTGTATTTCCAAGCTTGTTTGCGGGTAGCAGTGGGAGGAAGGATGATAGAGGAGAACATGCATGTTTGGCATACTTGATGCACAGGTGCATCCATGCAAACCTGATTCCCTCTGGTTGGTTACACTGGATTCTTTTTCACGGCAGCTCAGACATAAATCTGTAGCTGAAACTCTGTGATTTTATGAACAAGAAAAGAGGTTTCTAGGTATGTGGACTAAGAAGGAGAGAACCAGATCTCATTTTTGGGGTGTTAAAATTCCCCCTATGCGATGGAAAGAATTTTCTTTCCCTTTGTGTACAGCATGATGTAGTGTGGCTCTTTTCCTCCTCCACTGCACAAGGCATGAGTGGTGCTTGCAGGAAGTATGACAGAACTGTTGGGTGCACTGTCACTTCTTTGCAATTCTGTATTCCCAAAGCACAGAAATGGCCCAGCTCTCTTGGCATGGCAGTACTGCGAAGGTCAGAGCATGTTGTATTGGAAAGAGGCATCTTCCCTCCTGCACTGGCTGATAGGAATCCCAAGGAGGATTCTAAGCAAGAGTTTATTTGAAAATAGATGAAAGCAAGCAAAATAATCAGACAATAAAAAGAAAACGATGTTCTGGAAGACTTCAACAGTCTGAATCATGAGCCAGACCTGCAGCCAGAGGCAGTGGCAGGCTTGTGAGGATGAATACCCGAGAAGAATATGGAGCAGGACACTCATGTCAGTGAATAAGTCACTGCAGCAGCCTGCTCTTCAGGTCTTGTGTTTGCAGTCAGTAGTTGGGAGGGAGGTAAGATGGACATGCTGCACTTGATGTTTTGCAAATGCTTCCTCAGCAGTTACCATCCATCTGAGAAAGAAGAAGAAACACAGAAAATTACTTTTGTTATTAACAGTGTTCCTCCTCACTGAATCACTCAATTTATGGTGCTTTCAGAAAGAAAATGAAAATGAGCCAGTTTGGTGCTGCTGAGTGCCTCTGGTTTTAGTGCTGTGCTTTAGAGTGTGTGATCGCCCTAAAAGAGTTGTGGTGCCCTGCTCTGTGTCAGGGGCACCAGCGTGTCCCTGGCAACATCTGTGCTTTTGGGCTGGGAAGACCTTTACCACTGAATTGTAAAGTTCAGGCTGCCTTTCTCCTCTGCTTAATTTTTGTGCTAGTAACTTATGATGGATGGTAGGTATGGCCAGGAGAGGCCAAATTGATCTTTTCGCATGGGAGGGGATACTGTAATATTCTGCCTTTTCTCAGAGAAATAAACAAGCCTTTCATCTCCCAGTGTTGTTGCTAAAAGGAGAGGAGACTGTGCTGGAGTCTCCATATCTTGGAAGTGGGTAAATGGGAATAATACGTAGGAGTTTTGTCAAAGAAGGCTTAGAAATATGAGTAGGTATTAACGTCTCTGTTTTGGCTAACTCAAACATGTTTAACAACTCCTCCCACCAGCTGGGAGAAACAAAAAAAGTAAGAATGTGCCTTTACATTTTGTAATGAATTTGCTTGGACTCCATTTATTCTTGTTCCAAGTTTACTTTTCATTAGTAGCCTCCTGGTCAGAAAATCTCCTGGAAAGATGCATTTGAACTTAATGTAGCAGCTGACCCATGAGAGATGAATTTTAAACTTGCAATCCTGTGATCTTTTTGTGGAAGCATGATGCCAAAAATCACACACAACTATTTAAACATTACAAAAACCCCACCCCATATAACCTGGAATTATCAATCCTAACTGCAGTAAATAATTCTTTACCAAGGGTTTGTTGTTTTATTGTTTGGTTTTCTTTTTAACACAATTTTCAATAACAAATGCCTTTGATAGCATTTCCAACTGCTTGTTACCAGGATATATGCAAGCAGAGAAAGGAGGAGATTTACTGATTGAATGAGATGTTTCAAATTTTTTACCCACTGCACCTTGCATCCGGCTGCAGGCCTCAGTCCAGATGCTGAGATCAGTTGGCAGCGAGGGCTGGATGGGGAGCTTCTTGCTGATCCCTCACCTGGTGTCACTGATGGCTGCAGGATCTTTGGTGGGAGCCATGGTTCTGTAGGGCCAGAGAATCTCAGCTTGTCCCTGAAATACCTTGTTATTTTTCTTTACAGAGACAAATGATGCTGCCTTGCATAGGACCCCATTTCCCGCTGGTTGTCCCCAGCACTGTTTTTCCCTGTGAGGGGATAGCCATGCCCTTGAAGGACTGGCAAGTTGCAGTTTCAAGGGTTCAGAAGCAGCTACTGGGCAGACAGCTGCTTCCCTTAAAAGGTTACCAGTGTGTATTGCTCACTAGCACACCGTCCTTCTGAGCACACCCTGAAGGGACATACTTACCCACGCCTTTATTGGAGATCATTCTTCTCTACCCGTCTATTAATAAGCAGGTGATGTCAGCCTGTCACTCCTTTCTTCCTCCAGGCAAAATCTAGCCACAATGAGCAAATAATAGGTGAGATTTGGAGAGGGGATGCTGATGGTGTTGGAATGCCGGATGACCCCAGGAACAGGCACTGTCACTTAGTCAGAAGATGACATCAACACTCCAGCTCCGCTGACAGGTTTGCTATCTGCAAAAAAAATGGGCTTAGGCCTGTGCTCCTATTGTGTTACAGTTAATGCTGGCATTCACTGGTGAGCAGGGCCGCTGTCCGTTAATCTGATAAACGTTGTTTAGCGGGTGGATAACAGCAATGTAAATTCTAAAGGGGTGATGCCATGCTCTGGTCTGGAAATGAAAGTGGGCTCAGGTCACAGTGGGAAGTCACCCTCTCCTTTGCTTATCTGGTGCATGTCCCATTTGGGGCAGGGAAGGACTGCCAATGATGTAGGTATCCAGCAGCTTCTGGGGCAGAAGCAGCTTCTTGGCTGGCTGGGAATGAAATGTCAAACTGGAGGTTGCCTTCCCTGTCTTTCTGCCGGTGTTTCTCTCCAGCTTTGCTTTTCCCTCAGTCTTCAAGGGGGCCGTTCAAAGCTCTGGGAGTAGATGCAACAAAATGGTCTAAGGAGAAGAAGAGGATTCTTGTATGTCTTTCATGCAGCGGCTCATCAGGAAATTTGCAAGATAGAGAGTGCAGTTCTGTTGGAAATAGTTTTTCAAAGTGTATGTGAGATTGGAAGGATGGCTGCCCGATGAGGAGCCCTCTTCCATAGGGCTTCCAGATCTGCCTATGGCAGGCTCTGCAACATACAGCATAGCCTTCTCCTCCACTCTCCCCTAACACAGGTTTTAATGTAGTCCTTGTCTCCAGTAGGTGTGTGGAATTAAGTGGTGGTCCTGTCCATGCTGTATGTTGCTGTGTACCTTGGGACCGAGGGAAATCTCGTCAGGTACAGGCTGACAAACAGCAAAGCACTCTGGCAGTACTTTACAAGAGTTTACTACTAAAAGGTTTCTAGTGTGTGTCCTGGTGAAACAGATTTTTCCCTGTCTGTGTCTGTAGTCCAAATCTCCCAGCCTCAGATGATGATGAGTATGAAACAGAGATAAGTGTGAGGCTAATTGCTTTTGTGATACAGGGTAGGAGAAGGGTAGAAAGTCAAGAACTGGAGGTTACTAGACTATTAAGATTTCCCTGGGTTATTTGTTCCTCCCCTACTAATCAATATGTTGCTTTATGATTGCATGAGCCAAAGATGATGTTTTACTCTGCCTCATAAAACAGTCTGCCATAAATCCCAGATTGAGATAGCTGGAATCTGCTATATTCAGCTTATTTACTAGGCATCCAGTAGGTTTAATAGCTGGCATAAGTCAGAATACCTCCGAGAAGAATGCCACTTTTTAGAAGGCTAAGCAGGTATTATAGTGCCCTCTGCTTTGCCCCCTCTCTTTCATGCTTTGGCTGATGCAGAAGTTGTTTCAGTGTCACTGTTCATTCCACATCATGCATTACAATAGTGCAACACTACTCTGTTTAGATTCACAGCAGGTCCATTGGGAACTGCTTGAATCCCAAAGAAGTCTGAGAACCATCCCTTGAAAACACACGCACAATACTGAGTTTTATATAACCCTCTTTTAGAGAGAGGCTAAAGCTAGTGCTACTACTCTTTCAAAAGAAGTGCTCTCTTCCTAGGAAAAAAAATAATCCAGCCTCTTCTAGACAATTATTTCCAGGCCACATAGCAAGAGTGAATGATGTGAAATAATATTTCAGTAGCAGCCCTGAGTAGAAGGGTTGCATAACCAGGCACTGTCCTGTGTCAAACCTCAATGGATGTTGCTAAGAAGACAGGGCAATTTTACACCCTGCTAATGTAGCTAGTGTGGATTTTGTGTTGGTTACTCATGCAGGGCATTTCATTGTGGCATGACTACTTACTGTAGATGGCTGCATGTACACCTGTATGCAAGTAATTACCTTGTTTGTAATGATAAGCCAATAACTTGAATAGCTTACTTCAAGTGAGGATACATGAATTTAGCTGACTTTACCGCTAAATCTAGCATGTTAGTCCAGATAAACCATTAATTTTGATGCATCTTGTTATTCTGCATTTAATTTAGAAATTGTGACACCAGTCTTTATAAATCTCTTAGTCAGCCTCCAGGGAGGTTTGGAAATGCAAAGTGCCCCTCTGCCACAGCTGAGCTCAGAGGTGAGATCAGGAACCAGACATGGTCTCATGAACGATATGTAGGGTCTCTTGATGAGGAGACCAACAAATATAGTTTCATTTGAGAGAATTTTTGTGTTCTGAGAACAGAGAATGCAGTATTATCCTGAGCTGTAGACTCAAAATCCATGTCTATGATGCTGTGGGGTTCTAACCTTTCTTTTTTCTAGGCAAATCCATTCCTGCTTGCTTATGTGACACCTTTTCTGTTTCCCAGGCTGATGCATGTCTTATAGATGAAGATACTGCTTCCGTAGGTGGGCTGAAAAATTACTACTTGGAGCAATTTGTGAAAATAACTGATACATGGAAAGGAAGTCCTGCTTTTTATCTTGTGCACATAGAGTTGAACAAAAATGGCTTCCTCAGTCAGCAGTATATCAGCTCTCACCCCCTCCTCCAGTTGACATCCTCTGTCACTGAGCTAGTCTTCTCTTTGATCTGCTTTTTTTTGTTTTCAAAGAGCTTATTCTTTCATCAAGAAAGATTGGCTTCTCCTCTGGGCAGAACATCAGTAAACACACTAGAGAAAAATGGAAGAGATAATAATATGAATTTATCTTCTGAATAGATTCCTGTTCCAGAAAACTGAGCAACATCTCTGTCTCTCTAATGATGTTTCTCTAATAACCATTTCATAGTAATAAGGCTATGAAGAAAACAGTTTTAATTGCTTTAGGATGTTGCACTACTCAGTCACTGTTCAAGGTAGAAGGATTTAGATGACAAGGATTTCAGCGAGTCCTAACATTTTTTAGCAGGAGCAACAATAGTTAAATGACATATTTTAATGTTTTTACCCTGCATTTCACTATGGTATGGTCAGTACAAAAGAGATTAAAGTCTGTGCCATTCTTTCAAATAACTGTAAAAAGCCTTCTTCCAGGCCTTTAAGTCAAGGTCAGTATTGGAGTTATTCCCTTCATCTATTCTCTAGTGAGAGAGAGTAATAAGAGAGCATTACATTCCCTTTCCAGACAGGAGAACTAAGGAAGCTGCAGCCCTGTTTGACAGTGGTCAGTTAGATTAGCTGTGCCCTGGGAGTACAGCTCCTTCCATGGGTCTGCACTGTCTCTTCAGACTGGTAGTGCAGTAGCTGAATCCTAAAAGGTGCAGGCTGCATTAAGTCATAAGTGAGATCACATTTTAATTAAAACATTGACATTATAAAATATACATGGCACAATAGCACATAATATTTAGAAACTCTAGTAGGAGTTACATAATTTGTTATGCAATATTTAAAAGCTGTGATATTTCAGCTAGTTCGCTGCCATTGTTGCTGGAGAGTTCCTTCTCCAGAGCCTTCCCTGGACCACATCCTACTTGTGGCTATTTTCATAGCACAGCTGTGCAGATCTCACTTTGGATCTTATCTTTGTTGTCATCCACGGGTGCACTGTGAACATCTCATTTATATTGAGG
This sequence comes from Pachyramphus minor, assembly GCA_013397135.1. Taxonomy (NCBI): domain Eukaryota; kingdom Metazoa; phylum Chordata; class Aves; order Passeriformes; family Tyrannidae; genus Pachyramphus; species Pachyramphus minor. The sequence goes on from VYXB01003601.1 coordinate 881,760, forward strand.
GCTCCATTGCTTCATGAGTAGCCTTGTTGGGCTCACATAGATGCTTGTGAAGTCGATTATCGTGTGGATGTGAGCCAAGATCTGATTTCTGGCTCGAAATTCCTGAGTCCTACTTAAAGAGAGTATCCTTCCTTTTAGCTTTTGTTTATTACTTTTTTTTAGTAATTTTGTTATAGTGGAAGAGATTATCATGACAGCTCTGGATAAAACTGTCCTTGACATATAACCATTATCATTTCTCCTTATCGTGTGGCAAGATACAACTGGTTAATATATGTTTCATGCTGTGTAAAGGACATGCCAGTATTCCACAGAAATGTTTTTGATTCTCCTCCTGACTTTAGACCTTTCTGGGGCAGCCAGTGTCCTTGTAAAGAGTGGTCTCGGAAGGGATGTCCTGACTGGGGACAGCTGAGGCTCATTCCCTCTTATACCCCTGTGGTATTCCTTCCTTCACCATCACGTATGTGATGGAAGCTGTGAAAACAGCCTGGAAACCAGCCCACCTTTCCTGCCTGTTCTCTCATTTGGTAAATGCAGAGACTGGGATAGGGAGTTTTACTTGTAATATGCCCTGGCATAGGGTAAGGCTTAACAGGCTTTTTTTTTTTTAGTCTCCAAAAATTACATTCCTCTGATTATTCCCATGTCTCGTCTATTTATTAACGGATGACACTTCTGTGTACAATTCCAGCGGATCCAAGTCTTACTTTGCAGGGAACAGTCTCTGTCTGTCTGCTTAATGTCTGTCTGCATGAGCCCCAAATACTTTGTTTTCATTATTTAGGCTCCTACTAACTATAGGGAAGATCAATGGCTGGTGGGTCTCAACAAGTCTACTTGGTGGCTGGTGATATAGTAGTATCCTGCATGAAGTTTGTTCTCCCTCTACTTTGGACACATAGTTTACTCTTAAAATAAAGTTGTTCCACGTTCAGTTTTTCATCCTTGTCCTTGAAAATAGAAGCTGATTTTTGAATACACTTTAGTGTGCAATATACTTACTGTTCACTGCAGCAAAAGCTGATGAGTAACTGTGGAGGTGGAAGGGGAGAAAGAAGTGACTTCCAGTAAATAAGAGGCATCGGAAGCAGAAGCAGAGGTGGGTACATGGGTAGCAAATAATGACAGATACATGAACTACTTGGGTTATCCCTGAGTTTTCCTCTTTGCCACTGCTGATTAAATCCGTCAGCTAGACATCAAGAGGGTGGGAAACTGTGCTCCTTTAATTTCATACTTAGGTTTTCAGACTGCAGTGCTCTTTTAAGAAATCTATGTTTTATTTCATTTGCTGCACAGCTATAGAGGTCTAATGTCAGAGGCAATTATTGACCAGCCAGGTTTCAAAAATCCCACTATCATTTATTGCAGTATGTTGAACAGCTTCCTTTGGGAAATAAGATTCATTGAAGGTGTCTAACACTGAGCCTTCAGGATTGCTAGTCCCTTTGGACATTTTGACTTCAGTGATTTGGGTAGGGCACTGCTCTGTTCTCCTTTCTCTAGGGAAATGGGACTCTGTTGTCTTACTCAGAGCAGCTTGTATCCATCTGGCATTGCAGCCATCTAAACCCAATTAAAGACAGCACAAAAAGGAAAAAGCAGAGAAAGCTGATTTTCTGAAAATGTACTACCTTTTGTTATCAGTTTGTGATCAATGTTGTGGTAATTGGTGTCAGCAGCTGAGGAAATGCAGGTTATTACAGGAAGTAAATCCCTCTATCTGCCATCTTGAGTCCAACTTGCTTATCTTCAAATTGGAGCATGGGGACATTAAAACAACATAATATTATTGCATTGATGGAACAGGCAGTCTGCTAAGTTCTTGGATACCAGATGGTAAATGCAGCTTGAGTTGGCAAATTGTTGCTCTTCTTCCTGCCGTGCAAAGGCTTTTTATCTAAAAGCATAATAAAACCAGAACAGGAAACCGAGGAGAAATTTCTTTAATCAAGCATAAGAGATTTGAAAGAAAATAATAACAACAAGAAAAAATGTAGACAAAAGTACAAGAACAGATTCTGCTCCACTGCTTTCTGATTTATTCGTCTTGCATGAGAGCTCTGAGGGACAAAGCCTGGTGATTTTACTATACAGAGAAACCTGATGACCTCAGTAGGAACTTATTAATAATATAAGGTACCACTGAGCATAAGTCCCTCCAGCTTTATCATAGTGGCTTCTTCTACAAATATTTCTGAAGTTCAGAAATTTTCTTAAGATAGTGGGCAGGAATGAGAGTTTCAGAAAATACAGAATTTATTAACAATAGCTAATGATAGGACCAGTCATGTTGATGATTGGCCTATAAAAGTTAAACCCTTAAAATTTTGGAGTTGCCTTCGGATATAAATTTTGTCACTCCAAACTAAGCAACATGAGTCCTTGGCAGCATGTTTTAGAGGTGAATCCTGTCCTGGTGGGGATTTCATTAGAGGGAAAGATACTTCTTTCCATCTCTAATTTCAAAAGTCTAGAAATTCTTCTGGGGCTTTACAAAAAATTAAAAAAAATATAGTGCTTCTCCAGAACACATAATGTGTCTTGAAATGCAATCATAAAAACCTCTGCAGATGTAAATCCCAAAGGCAATCAACGTATTTTGGTGGAAATCTTAGGAGACTTAAGTTGCCTAGTCTTCACTATACAAACAAATATATGCCACTGGTCCTGTAATTTTCATCATGGGATATAGATGTGTTTGGGTTTATATGCTTTCAAAGATGAGGGATCCAATTTCTGTGAGTCCAGCATTTCTTTTCAGTGGTATCACTCATGGACGCCTCCTGTAATGCATTTAGACATTGTGGGGAGTGCTTTATTCTGTGAACAATACCAGTTCTTTGATTTGCTTTTTTTTTTTCAGTAACAAGTCTTTCCAACATACTAACAAATGTCTTCCTGCATGCATAGGAATATAAGTAAATGAAATAATTCACAGTAATTTTGATACAAAGGATTCTATGAGGGAAGGTGAGGACATCCACTGAACTGCCCTCTGCCTTTTGCTTTCTGTACACACCTCGTGCCCTTCTCCCAGACCTGTGGATTTGTGCCTGAGACCATAGTAATGGTCATACGATGGGTCAGGTCAAAAGCCCACCTTCCTCCGCATCTCTTCTCTGGCAATGCTGTTAAAGCAGATGCCTCAGGAAGAGTAAAGAAAAAGGCAAGCATCTAATGAAGCTGCTTCTACTCTTTAATGATTTTCAGGTCAGGAATTTCCTGAGCCAGAAAAATGTATCAGTGACTTCGGAAAGTGGGCCATGTGCCCCAGACAAGTGGTTTGTGATGTGATTGTCCCATTCATTGAGCTGGCACCATTTAGAGAGCATTTTGATCAACCTAGATTCTTGCCTCAAACTAGAGTGCTCATTTGAGTCCTGATTATTTATCGTTGTTGTGAGTTTTCCTGTTTGTGGCCTGCTCATTTAATGATGAGTGCTGCAGATGGCGTATAAATTGAGACATATTTTAAACTAACTATGAAGCTGGTTGTGTAACCTCAGCTGCCTTGGCATTTGTATTGGGAAAAAAAAAAAGGAAAGAATTTCCCTGCAAGTACTCAGCAGACAATCACTGCTCAGTGAATGAAGGCATGGATGTCATTTTACATCAGCTCTACTTGCTTACATTCCTTGTGGCTGGAGGCAGAATTTAAGAAGCCATTGGATATAACTGATAGAAGGAGGTAGTAAAACAGCACAGAAGGAACAAAGAAATGCAAACTTAAAAAGATAACAGCTTCACTCTAAAATGAGCTCTTCCTAAGGTCTGTGTTTTTAGGGAAAAGAAATTGCTTACCTCCTATATTGTATTTTCTGCTGCAAAGACAGGGGAAAAAAAAAAAAGATAGTAGTGTAGTCATAGTTTAATACACAAAAATCAAAGGAAAGTTTATGCTGTGAGATTCTCAGGATGTGATTTACCAGTTGTTTTCCCTGCTGTCTAGCTTCTTTGACAGCAGCAGGGACTTTGATGGGTAGAGAAAACATTTTTAAGAGCTGCTATGCAGCTCCTGACCTCGTTTGGTGCTGAGAGTGCTGAAATCTTGCTGCGTTAAATCTTTTTACTGTTCACAAATGGGTAGAGAATTTCCATTATTCTGATAAATGGCAACCTGATTTCGTGTAAAGCCTTCATCACATTGTGACTGCATTGCATGATGTGGAGTGGTGGGAACAATAACCAGCATGGTCAAGGAATTGTAGTCTGATGAAAAGTGGTGGTGCAGATCTTCTCTGTGGCCCAGCAGCTCCTGCCATTGCCATTCACTTACTGACCTGGCTTTCCGTCAGCTATTGAACAGAATCATGTTGTAACCCTGTAGCTGGCTTGGGCCTAAGATATGCACCAGATGGCTGGGAGGAGTGTGGTCATCAGAGCTGCTCCCCTGGTGTTACAGTTCAGATATGTTCTCAACTGTTTTCTTCTAAAATTTTTTTCCAGAAGGTGGGCTATAGTTCTGGGCAAACTCCCCATGAACCATCATCTGTTTTCTCCTCTCTGGGCAGGATGAATTCTTTTGACCTTTGCTTTCTGTAACAAAACCTCAGAATGTTGTGTGCTTTCAAAAAATCCTCTAGACTATATAGAAAAAAATGTGTCACTTGCAGTGAGACAGTCAGGGTTACTTAGCATTATGTGTTTAGTGTAATTTGAGAATCTGTAGGGTACCACCTGGTCTCCAGCTGTCTCTCCAGAGGGATGAAGACCTCTCGTGGATCTTGTGCCGTATTTGCTAGACCTATGTGGAAAACTCAGATGCTCTGGGACAGCCCATTGCAGCTGAATTGGGACAAGTGAAGATAGCCCTTGGCTATACCCACTTGTCCTGGGGTCAGACACACGTGTGCCCACATGTGGTGGAAGGCAGTCAGATCCAGCAGTGGTGAGTGCAGTGGGGGCACCGACACACAGCGGGCAGGTACAAAGCTTCCCCTGCCCGGTTCTGTGGTGCAGGAAGCCCGCAGACACCTGTCAGAGGGCAGCCAGCAGGGCACACCTAAATATGGCAGCAGTGAAGGTTTTACCTAAATAAGAACTGAACTAAAAAAGAAGTGTAAAGTCATTATGGCTTAGATCACTACAGCCTTGTTCTTGAATATCCTTTGGCTGCCTTTTGCTGTTTTGGCAGCGTGAAGCTGCTGCAGCACAAGCAGCTGTAGTAGGTTGCAAATGCTTTTATGTTTCTGGAAGAAACAGAGTGCTGGTGAAGCAGGGTCAGCCAGTGCTGTCTATTGATTTTCACCAACGCAGAGTAGGTGTAAAACACCTCCTGATCGATCCTCTCCTCCTTCTTGCTGTGCAGAGGGATAACACCCCAGGGAAGTTGGGGGTTTAATGGAGCTGCTTTAATGAAGCTGCTAACAGAGTAAGTTGGCTCTCACCAGGCCTCTTTCACAAGACACATGCTGTAGAGGATGGTGGAACCCTGAACCTAAGGTGACCTCTGACTGAGAGTACAGCTTATGAAAGCGTTTATAATTGGATGACAAAACCCAGCCCCCTAAAAACCAACCACCAAATGCTGCCTGAGCAGAAAGAAGCATTACAGCATGGGCTGATTTGTTTGCACCTAAAGAACACAATGTTGGTGACAGTTGCCTTCTCATCCCAGGAACCAATTTAGCATCCCCTTCCCCCCATGACTCAACACAATAAATTACATTTTAATCTAAAACTTGTACATTATTTCTACTACAACAGCCAGGCAATTTCTCCAGTTCTGTTTTTCAGCATCTCCCTTGGATCCTCTTTATCAGCTATATTGTTTCATATTAAATAAGTTATTGGGTTTACCAGGTAAGTTATTTATGCTCAGCATGAAAATGAGTAATACACAGGTATCCTCATGACCATTATTTCCCTGTCAACAGAGTGAATAGCCTAAGCTGCAGATTTAAGTAAAGGAGAGGAACAAAGATGATGTGAGGAAGAATCCTATCTGGAAGGTGTAATTTCCTGAACATTCTACCCATTCTTCTCTCATCTGCTTTCAGCAGCCAAGCATGCATTGAAGTCCCTGTGGAAAGGCAGGCCAGACAGAGAGGATGGGGAAAGGGGGAGAGAATTTTTAAGACCCACCAACTGAGTTGGGCCTTCAGCCTAACTGTGGTACAAGTCTCTGCTGCAATAAGATTATTAATGGGCAGGAGCTTATTTCCATCAGATCTTACAATACCCAGCTCTTGAATATCCTGTATCATGCTGATCAAAGGATACTTCAGATCATGGATCTGAGGACTCACCTTGAAGTCACTAGATGAAGTTAGACAAAATAAGCACTTGAATACCTTATTTCTGCAATTCAAGTAAATTGTCTAGATTTGTACTATTCTTTGCTCTAGCGAGTCTGGAGAAAATTACAGTTTGGACCAGAGGCTGTTGCCATCAAAGCTGGTCTGTACACTCATGTAGAAAGTTGATATGAACAATACACATTGCAGTGAAAAACAGGGAAGGCAGAAAGTTCTCAGCAAGCTCTTGTGGAAGTGATAGCTTCTGCAAAGTCCTGGAGATCTGAAGAGAAATAGTGTTTTGATTCTCCACCAGGAGGCTGTGGAATGAAATTTTGATTTGAGTCTGGCTGCCATTTGGCTGTGTTCACCTTAGCTGTTGTTGTACATCATATGATGGTGACGCTCTTGGGTCGTCCAGAACACCAGAGTCGCTTTCATGGGAGGCTCTGAAATGATTCAATTATAGGTAATGGGAAACCTAAACTATTAGGAATGTCAAAATGTTTAGTTTGGATCCGAAACTGTGGAAATCTTTGTTCAACATGCTGCATTTGGGCACATTCCACTTCCTGGTGTTATTTTCTGTATTTCTTATTATTGGCCTAATGTTGAATGTAATCAGAATGTTTAATGCAATCGTAAAGTTTCAAAGCTTAAGGAAAGTGAGATGAAAACAAATTACCAGAAGTAAGGGCTGTTCACTTCATGGATTGGATTGCTTGTCTCCTTAAGGTGCCACAGCATCATCTGTGATCACAAAGGCAAGCCATGGCCCTGCCATTCACCTCGGTGCTGGACAACATAATCTTGTCAATGTGAGCAATTCAGGATATTATTCTTGGATAATGTGTTGCCTTTACAACATTAATCTTAACCAAATTAGGCAAAATGTGTAATTTTTTCACGTTGCTTTTCATACTGCTGGTATGATTTTCACTTTCAACTTGAGACATCCATGTTGATTTGCTTGAGCATTCTATCATTGAGATTTTTTTCATGGCAGTTTCCAGGCAACTTTCATATTTGTGTTGCCAGAGAAAGAGCAGAGACCTGGCTGAGACCTGTAAGGGCCAATCATGTGCCCATCACGTGGCAATCATGTGCCAGGTGTAATAATCACATGGCAATCATGGAACATTCATGTGCCAATTGTGTATTAGCCCCAGAGATTAATTTCATTGTTATTTAATCATTAGATTGCAGTAGCAGACAATATCCCCCTGAAACGACCCCAGCAGTACTAGGCACTACACACTGAGTTAAAACAAGAACTTGCCTCCCTCAAGAGTTTGCAGTTCAATATAAAAAGGAGGTGTACCATATAAGCAGCAAGGGAGATGAGGGTAATTGTAGCATAGAATCTCTAACTGGATTGAAACTGATTCTAAAAACAGGGGACATAAATCAATCCATCTCGGAAGTCCTTCTTAACTCGCATGCTTTGCCTCATGGAGAGCTAACAGGCTGTAACTGCAAGGTGGCTGCTACCATGGACTCTCCCATCCATCCCAGAGTATCCTGACTCACAGAGCAGCTCAGGGCTGTCCACTGACCTGCTGGGAGGCATGGTGGGAAGCAGGGACTTGCACGTGGGGAGTTCAGTCAGACCAACCCCAAGCTGGCAGCTGAGGATATGTCAGAAAACATACTAAAATGTACGATGGGGTGAAATGAGGAAGACCTCAGAAGACCTCAGGAGGAAGGATCTGATGGTGACCCATGAAGAATGTGGGAGGGGCTTCAGGAGAGCTTGAGGTGATCCAGTGTTAGAGAAATGAAGAGGAAACAACAGACAGTCCTACAGTCTTAGATACGTGGAGAAATTAAGCATGGTAAGTGTGTCACCTTCCTTTTGGAGACTGCTTACAAAGACTACCTCTACTGAAGCCCATGCAATAACATTAATATGTAGAAATTCATGTCAAAGGAAAGGAAAAAAATACCAAACCCTAGGACTTCTTATTTCCTTCCCCCCTCCTGCCCCCTCCCCCACAGCAATGAATGCAAAATTCTGAGTAAACAGTATGAGAGCTCTGGAAACAAGATTCTGAAAGCTGGTGTCCAGGCCTGTCCATATTATTATCTGATGTGAACAGCTCTGGGTCTAGAGACAGGGTCTAGAGAAGATAGTTGCTTTTTTTCTGCCTGACGCACTAAACAGTGGTTGGGTTGTCTGTCCTTTACAGCTATGTGAGGCAAAAAGGTGGATGTCACCCAGTTTCATAGTTACAATGCTGAACACTGCTCCCTAATGTGAATACATGACTGGTCCTGTTTTTTCAGAACTGGAAAGCTTTGGCATGTCTTTGTTTAGCATGGAGGTCTCAGCTCTCTTTGCCAACAAGACAACATTTTGCAGCCTTTATTGCTACAACAGGTTTTTTTGTCTCCTTGACCAGAAGCAAGTTATACTTTATTTCAAGTAGTTACATGTGTAAATTCACTGTTTTATTATTTTTAAATGTGAGATGATACCCACTATCTGGCTAAATGTTGTCTTTTTCCCCTGATGGTTTTTTTTTCCACCCTCTCACGTGGATTAAGAAAAATGGAAAGACCTTAAAACAACTTGACTTCAATTTCTTGCTCTAAATTGGCCAGGCCCTAGGCACACGCTCGTGTGCTTCTCTCCCCTGTACCTCAATGCGAACACAACAACTACCAGACTTCTGCAGGGCTGCACTGCAATGGGAAAGTCTCCAGTGTTGGCTGTGGAGAAAGGTAGCAGCTTTCTAGTGGTTTGGTGTCTGTTTTTAATGACAGTTGAACAACAGCCCCTTAAGAAGACAGGGATAGTGAGGAAACCCTCCTAAGGCTGTCACTGAGGAAGTAGCAGACCTGCACCACCCACATTGTACACATGTATGCTATTTACAAAGCAGGTACCACACAACCTGGAGAACAGAAAGGCCAATTCGTTATAGAGGCTGCCTTTTTTGGTACATGCCACAGGAAAACTGACCCAAAGTGGAGACGGGTTCATTCATATTGTAAACACCTTCAGGAAGAGTGGCTTTGCTGAGATGATGATATGCCCCCAGTGAGCAAATGTCAGGGCTCGGTTACGTGTAAACTCCTCAGAGCCCAGAGCAGGCTTTGTATCTAATTTATTGGTCACTCTCTCTTTAGCAACTGAATGAACAAAACTGTCAGACATTGACCAGTTTCACAGTTTATGGGTTGAACTTGTTTCCAAGGGAAATATTGGATAGCTTCCTGCTCTTAGTATTTTTCCATCTCTCTCCCTATCTCTTCCTCGATCTCTACAATAGTAAATGAACTTAAGGGGCAGCTGGGGTGAAAAAGGGCTGTGAACTCATTCACTTCAACATGTTGTGCTCTGAACCATTTACCTGGTGTAGTGGGGCTTGGATGAGATCAGATGCCTGGTGTGGATGAAGTCACCTTTAGTCCCAGATGCTTGCAGTACATTCCCACATTGGCCAGGTTTTATAAAACAGTCTTCAAGTTGCTCAGAATACGTGATTTTGGGAAGTGACTTAATGGAATCTGGGGATTATTTTCCAAACTCTGCTGTGTTGTGAGTTTAAAGGGTCGCTTTCTTCCTTCCACCTTTTTCTTCTCTGAGTGTTTCAGTATGATCAGTAGGACAACTGTGCTAGCTGTAATAGTTGTAATAATTCTAGGTGTGGCATTTCTGGAGTGGATCTTTTGATTTTCTCACTTTACTGGCTCAGCACTTTTGAGGGAGTATTGATGAAACTTTTTCACACAATTTAGAAATAAAAGGTCCAGTTGAAACGGGATCTGCAGATAGACACGATTTTTGTCATCCTAAAGTCAGTGTTTTCTTTCTTGGTGCCTGAAGGCTTGGCTCTTTTCTGAAACATTATTAGTTTCAGTGGAGGTAGAACAACATAGTGGAGGATTTCACAGCAAGTATTTTATGTCTGTCTTTCTCTGGGATACAAACTGTACTAGAGGTAAAGCGTGGAGCAGACATCTCAGATAACACGTGGTGTCGGGATTAAGAAAGAAATTCATGTGAGGAGTAGCACACACCCTCAGGACTGCTGCTGCACAGCACAGTGGTTGATGCACCCTTGCCTTCACTTGTGCAGCTGAAACAAGGACAAAAGGGCACTCCACTAAATGAAGTAAGATGACAGTGTTTGTGAACAAAGCCTTACTTCTGAGCAGACAAGAAAAAGAACATCAGCAACAGTTGCTCTGAGTGAATAATGTGGTCTGAATTCTGTGACTTTATGAAATGATTAAGTGACTTCGTGCTTTGTTCTGTTTCATGGGACTGAAACAATACATTTTCATTCCAGTCTTTTGTCTTTTAATGGTGTATTTTTTAATACTCTGAGTTAAGATAAATTTCCTTTGATTCCACAGAAAGAATGATAAGAGAGAGAGAAAAAAAAATACTAAGCCTTGTAGTTAAAAGACTCAGGTGAATTAAATAAGAAATCAGGCTTAAATCAGCTGAATCAAATTACCTCCTGGTTCTGAAATTACCTCTGAGTTATGAATCAGAGGACTTGGCTCATAAATGAACATTTATTTGTGTTTTTCAGTCCTAGTAAGTTACTTTGTACTTGCTAATGCTGCAATTTCATTGGAGTTTTGCAGATGAGCTCGTCTCCTTGTGAGGCAGGTACATAGTGTCTTCAGTTTACTGATGATTAAGCCAAGGCACAGCATTGCTGAAGGACACACACGGGGTGAGCCAGGGCAAATCCACTAAGCAAACAGAGGACTCTGTGCCTTGTCTAACCTATGACAGCCTGACAAGCAAGTGAGCTCATTTCCACGGGGTCCTAAGTGTGGCTTGTATGTCAGCTCAGTAGGTTTGTGTAATTTTTAAAAAGATTAAACAGTAGATGTGGGTATAGTATGAGCACATTGTTGGATTTTAACCCATTTCTTGATTCCAGCTAAGTTTGAGCTTCAAAGGCAGCATCCAAAGAGACAGGATGTATTTTTATTTGCCTTAAAAAGAGCAGCCAGCATGACATCATCCCCTTCAATTAAGCAGGCAATGATCTCTGCAGTGGAGGGGGAGGGAACACCCTGCCCCCAAATCTGTTGCTCCAGAGCAGGCTGGGTGGATGTGAATAACATAAGCGATCAAAAGAGAAAGATCCTCAGTAGAAAATGGATAGTGGGGTTGCAGAAGGGAAGTCTCTTTGCAGGGAAGAAAGAAGGGAAAGCTGCAGGAGTCATGAGAAACCAAAGTGTGAAATACTCACTGGGAACAAATGGTGGGTAGCTTTAACAACCGTTTTAGCAGGGTCAGAGAAGAATAAAAGGACTTATTGAGTTCACTTGCTGAGACAGAGTTCACACAGTGCTCATTTGGCTGGCAGAATGGAAAATGGCAGCAATCCTGGGAGTTAAAGAACAACCCTTGGGCTGCAGACACATAATTATGTGCCAATGAAGAATACAGTGAATTAGGGACAGCATAACAGAAGCAGCTCTACTTTGGTGTTGTGTTTTTCCTTGTCCTTCATTCTGAATGTTCTAGTTGCTCTTGGAAACATCTAAAATTTGTTATGAAAACATGGTAGTTCCCTCCTCATTTCCAAGGCACACTTCTGTGGGAGCTGCCATTCCTCCTTGCATGAAAACATGTTGAAGGATAATAGTAAGATACAGAGGGAGATTAAGGCCCATTCATACAAGAGTATTATTTCCAAAGCTACTGAAATCTCTTCCAAGCAAGAAGCCAGTTCAGTTCAAGCATTATCCAACATTTGCTCATTCTTACCGCTCTTCATTCACTAAGCAACTGCCATCATGGTTTTCATATAGGGTAGGAAATATCCTGACATCACAGGGCCTGTACAAGGATAGTGCCCTGTCTTAGTGCCTGCTGTGTTTTTTCAATTCTGGCTGCAAATGTTGCAGGAGACATAGATTTGAGTCCCTTTTTCTTTAGCAAGCACCAGGGGCTCAAAGAACATTGCCAGAAATCAATATGACTTTCCACTAAGCTTCTCATTGTAGATGGTTGTAGCACACCACCACTTGGCTCAGACACCATGGTCCTCCTAACCTGGAGACTGCCTTGCTGAGCTTCATTGAAGGAACCTGGATTGAAGGTGAGTCAGGAGTGTAGATCTCGAGCTGCATCCTGGTCATGTGTGGGAGCCTTGCCCTTTTCTGTCTGTAGCAAATGATGTTGGGATGGAGGCTCATCAGTAAATACATACATAAACCACAGATGATTTTGGGGGTATATGAAGGTGATCTGACTTCTCCTGAGGAAGCTTTACTGTGGCTCCTTGTGAGCATATTCAGTGCAAATAAGTTATAGTGCTGTACTGTGTTTAGACTTGTTACATCTGTCTGGACCCAAATGTATCCAGCACTAGCCTGATCCCCTCTCCAGGAGGATGTGCTTCTGACATGTTTATGGCCAAGCTCTGGAGGAGGCCATGGAATGGGGGTAGGAGATTCAAAACTTCACAGCATCTTGGCAAGAACGGTTTTAGGGAAACTTACTTACTTAGCACCCTGGAACCTGGCCTGTCTGGTTAATCGAGATTGTCTAGTGAGAAGAATTCCTTCCTGAATATTATAGGATACTATAGGATACTTACCTGTCCACTGCTATGAAATGACCTTGTTTCCTGGTCTGTGGAAGTTGTGTAAACAAGGACAGGAGCTTGATGGAACGTTGCTGAACTTCAGCTCCCCATCTTTAAAAAGTGAAAATACCGCAGATCTTAATCCCTTGAAGTCTCAGAACTGGATCTGTTGGAACTCCACTCATGGAAAGCCTGAGATATGGGGAAACCGCCCAGAGTCTTCCAGGCAAGAAGAGAAGAGGGCTGAAGAATAACAGAGTAATATGCATTTAAAGGCCCATTTGGATCCATGTTACAGCACAGGCTGAAGATCCCCTGGTGCTTTAGTCAGGTGTCTCAAATATCTCAGATTACCAAGGCTGTGTTTTGGTGTCATACCCAAGACAGGGAAATGGAGGTACTGAGAAGGTTGCTGTAGACAAAATAATTGTTTTCCAGAGTTCAGAGAAGATGTAGGTTACAGTCATTAGTTTCACCTGCTGGCACACATGTGTGATATTGAATTATTGCATGTGGTGGGTATGAACTGTGTTCAGGCCAATTCTCACCAACCTTTCAAATGCAGGTTCAGCAGCTACGTGTATACAGCATTTCCAACCAGGCCCTAGGACTTTGTATCTAGGCAATTCTCACTTCACGTGAATTCTAAAAAAAGACCTATTTCACTGAATCAGGTGGCTTGGCCTTTTTTTGTAATAGGCAACTGTAGCAAACAGGCTACATCATTCACAACTCAGATTATATTCTCCTTGTAGTATTGTGGGGTTTAGTATTTAGTATTGTGTATTATAGCAAAGTCAGTGAGGGCTTTTCTTGCTAACAATGAAAACAACCAAAGTTTATACCTGGCTTTAATTAAAGAGAATGATAAGGTCAGTGTTGGGAGGATAATCAAAGCCTCCATGGAATGTGGCATATTGTACTGAAGTTTTTCAGCATCTGCTAACCTTAATTGATTTGCACATGGGACAGCAGATTGGCTGGGATGTTCTGAGATGTCATATTGTCAAGGCCCACCAGTTTTCTGGACATTGCACTAGAAATGTTTCTTCTTGTTTTTGCACATCTTTCATCATGAAAGACCAAGCTGTGTAGAAACATATCAGCCAAGTTCAAGCTGTGATCTCTTGTGCCAGGCTGGTGCCCAGCAGTTCTATTAATTGTGTCAATTCTGGCTAGGTTAAAAAGGGCCAAACAAATGAACTTAAAAAGATGTGGGCAGGGTGTAATTGTGCAGGAGGGAGTAATTGTACTACTATTTCTTTAGTTCAGAGCCATTCAGCCCCCTGATGTTAGTTTTGTGTTAGGAGATGTGGTTTTGGTTCCATGTGAAACATCTGGTAACTGGACAGAGGCAAGATATTTTAAAAAGTGTTTTAACAGCTTTTCCCCAAAGAAACACAGTTCCATGGCAAACACATTCCATATAAAATGCCTTATGTGGCAGACAGAAAGACTGAGGTGTAAAAGGGAGTCCATGGTGCTCTTCCATAAGTGACAGGCTGTCTGAGACCAGTGGTTTACCCAGGTCTGGCAGTTTTTTTCTCTGTATCTCCTTGAAACAGTTACCTCAGTTCCCTTCCCTTTCTTAGCAGTGATCTTGCCTTCTAAGTGTCCTTAGCTGCCTGTTACATGGGAGTATGTAGCACCCAAATGCAATGCTGAGGAAGTCAGTGGTGTTTTATGGCCACCATATTTCCTATAAGCAATCCTGTTGGTGACAGGAGAGGCTGTAACAGCAGTTTTGCTGAGGGGATTTTTTCAAACTGATAAAGAGAGCTATAAAAGGTTGCAAGCTTAGCTTCCAATGTTGGGAACTGCCACTTTTTTGGTTTAGGAATATCATCAGAAGTCTTACAGGTTTTTGGTAAGATGCAGATGTTCTATAGCATTTCAACGCTATCAACCCCTGCCAAGTTCAGAAGAAAATCACTGGCCAAACCCCTTGGTAGATGAAACACCATGTAAGATTCAGCTGTTTGAGGTTAGGCTTTTTCAGATGTTAGGCTTACAGCACAGGGCTGCAAAGTTCAGAAGGAGTTACAGCATCGTGTTGTCCGTGGCTTTATTCATCCATGGAATCAAAAGGATTTTATAAAAGCAAATTACTGCCATCCCAATTACAAATGAATCAGTGGAGGCATTAAGAAACTTGCCAAGGGTAACAAAAGTGGGAAGAGCTGGAAACAGGGTCGGCAAACCAAGGAGCTGAGTGTTACTCAATATCCTGTGCCATGTCACCTCCCAGCAGTGCAGAGATGAAATTGTAGCTCTGAAGCTATGAAAGTTTGACAGCTGGTGTCAGTGAAACCCCATAGGATTATTCTGCCTTTATTCAAATTATCCAAACCTTTTGAGACAGCCAATCTGTCTGGACTTTTAAATGTCAGAAGCTTTGGTTCTTCCTCTCTACTGGAACATATTGTCTTCAGAAGAAAGCCCAGGCTGGGCAGAGTGGTGCACTCCACCTCTGCTGTG
Organism: Pachyramphus minor; assembly: GCA_013397135.1. Lineage (NCBI taxonomy): Eukaryota > Metazoa > Chordata > Aves > Passeriformes > Tyrannidae > Pachyramphus > Pachyramphus minor. Next base: position 897,046 of record VYXB01003601.1, read on the forward strand.
CTGTGGCCTGCAGCCTGTACCTGCTCCACAGGAGCTCATTAACTCCACTACATACGTTGCACAAACCCCTGTTCCTAAATAATCTTACATTAAGGTGTATATTTTTAAAAACATTAATTGCTTTATTTGTTCTCTTGTGGTTTGTTGTTTTTTTTTTTTAAAGATGAAACAAAAAGAAGTTGGAGTGATAGTAAGGAAAGTTTCCATTGCGATATTGTGTTGATCAATGAGTATTACAGCAGATATGAATGCCAAGGAAACAAATAGACAGTGATAGCTGGGGATTCAAATAAGCTTCTATTAACTGGAACTCCAAAGATCAGAGCAGCCTGTATTTCTTGGACCATGCTCTGCTCACTTTATTCCTTGAGGATTATAAAGAATTGAAGATCTGGAAGCAACTCTCTACTCATTTGTTTATTCAGTGCAGGAATATGTTTGCATTAGGCACCCATCCAAAAGCAACTTCTTCTTTTAAAAGGGAATGGGTCACAGCAGGACACATAGAAATGGATTTCTTCAGTAGCAAACTGCAAACACCCATTATCTCCAGTTATTTTGTAAATTAGTGAGATTTTTACCATCTATATGTATTACCTAAACGAAATGGAACACAAGCATAAGAAGTCTTAAATTTGTAAAAACATCACAGACATGAACAAATAAATTTTCTTTAAGTATTAAGTTCTCTAAGTATTTAAGTACTGTTAGATAAAGTGGTAGTGCCAAGTGAGCACAGAAACTAAACAAGCCATCTCCTTTATTTAAAGAGCATCAAGAATGCAAGTTAGTCAAATAAGACAAAAGTAATGCTTTGTACTTCCATGGCTCAAAGGGAGGAATGACCTTTCCAAGATTGTATGGAGCTGAAAGCTCCACCCTACTTCATCCTGAATCGCAACTTGCTCTTAAATCAGTGCTTTTGAGCTCAGTGGAACTGTTCATGGAAGTACATGTCCAGAACTTTGTGGGGGAGTGGGAGAAGGTTCTCAACAAGTCCATCCCTGAAGGACGTTTGAAATTTAGCTTTTGAGACCGGTTCAGTTGAACATGGCTCTGAGCCTATGGAAAGGAAACAGTAACTAAAATTATAAGTTACTTGATGGGCAAACTTGTCAGGGTTTTACTGATGTTGCTTTTTATTTCTGCCAAGTTAAAGCCAGCACATGGATGGTTTGCATGAGCTGGCTGGTGGGCGGTACTGTGTAAAGTCATGATAAATTGATTGCGTGTCAGAGTTTGAAGGTTTGGGGATTAGGCACAGCAATGGAGCAGGATCAGGATTTTACTGTTTCTCTTTGAGACAGTTTTTCCTTTAAAGGTCATTTTGGCAAATGTTTATAATGTGTTATAGAGGTTTTTGATCCTGCAGAATTGAAAATGAGTGTGCTAATCTGAAAGGCTACTGACAGACTTTCAAGAGGATGTTTAAATCATGCAGTTGTTTTTTTAAGCAGGGCTCTACTCTGTGATATGGCTTACATTGGTCAAAAAACTCTTCAGAGAGGATGTCAATCTCTGTTAGATTCTCTGCATGAAGAGATTGATAGAAGCGGAAACAATAAGAGAAGGGCATTAGTAAACTTTTGCATTTAAATCCTGTTTTAACCGTTCTTGGAAGGTTGTGTCAGGTCTTATTTCCATATTCAGCACTGGCTTGCTTAAACAAGGAGAAGTCTTCAGTTCCTCAAGTATTATACATGCTCATTTGCTCTCAGACTCTTGTTTGCTCTTTGCAAGAGATGTGGAATTCTTATATGAATAACAGATAAGTAAGACCATATGTGGTATAATAGGTTGTATTCCTATTATGTTGCTCTTGGCACCTCTCATATCCTCTGAATAAGTATAAAACTGTGTCTCCTTCTTCCCCCTCCTCATAAGAGCAGAGACTCAGTTCTGCATTTGCCATTGAGCCGACAAAAAAAATCCAGTTATGACCCTATCCTCAAGAGTGTGTATGTACCTCTTAAAAAGTGATTATTTTAACATGGCTTGCTAGGGTGTTCAGGGAAAGAGAGATTCATGGGCCTTTTGCTTGTTGGAAAGGCTAGGCATAAAATGCATTTGGGGAAGAGAAATACGAGTGCATAAAGCCAAATCTGTTTACATTTTTAACAACCTAAAATTTGAAGGAGTGTAAAGTTAGTGGGGTGGTTTTGGAGATCTTCATCTGAAATGATGTTGAGGTTTCCAGTGTAATTGGTGAAAAATCAGCACATTTAAGAATAAACTAACAGTAATACAAATAATAAAGACAAATTCACATGAGATCAGAGGCATAAAACTGAGGCACTGCATTGCAGGCAAAACTTTAAAGAAACTTGCATGTAACCAGAACTGAGAGTGCACTTGGAGGGCCAAGACTGAGAAATAACATGTGATGCTTTTTGTCTTTCTCAATGAATCAAACAACACTATTTACTAATGGAATGGAAAGAACTGAGACAACCAAGCCCTAGGATGTAGGGTGCTATCTTAAGGATTGAATCTGATATGCAGCCATTGAAAAATATGATGGTCTTTGGGAGACCGTACTGAAAAATTACGTTTGTTCTCTACACATATTTTTTTCTTGGAAGGGGGAGGTGGGGCGGGGTAGATAGGAAGCGGGGGGG
>VYXB01003601.1:899779-1018399 GCA_013397135.1 Pachyramphus minor
GGGGGGGGGAATCTGGTTTCCATTGGAAAGATTTTTAAATGGAAATTTCCAACCACTTCTATGGTTAACGAGGAAATAGAACATTTTGTTGCGAAGATTTCATTGGAAAACAATTTCCGTTTTTCATCAAAAAGCTTTCCAGCCCAACTTTTCCAAGCAGCTCTAGCTGTCTCGCATAGTGGCTGCTTGGAAGCTGATGGCACACATGGGAAAGAGCACAGCTCTGCTGGCCTCAGGAGCGTCGCATCCTGTGACAGGGGAGCTTCTCCAAAGGCAGTAGGGGATTAGGTGATACTGAGAGCAGTTCTTATTACGCTCATCAGAGGGCAGTGGTGCTTGCACACAGTGACCCGCTCTGTGCTATATCAAAGGGTTGCACAATTTATTATACATGGCAGAAGGATCGTTTCATGCACCAGTGAAATGCAGTCTGTTGTGGGTTGGAAAATAGCAATGGCAGGACCTCAAAAAAGGCTTAGATTCAGTTTGGGATACCATAGAAAAGTCAACATTTGCTAACAGTTACCAGCCTATTGGTGTCTGAGACACCACATTTTCCATTTTTACTCAGAGCAGGAAGTAACTGTGGTCTTTTCATATACCACAGTGTGGTAATATTTCTGGCAAATGTTCACTTTTTAATGATGACCACTATATTTTCCGTTGTTTGTGCTAGGACTCTGTTTACAGCTTAAGGCAACTGCGATGATCCATGTTAATCATTCATCCATATGGAAAAACATGTAACATATACTTCTTAAAACACTTGGGAAAATACTCACATTGATCATATACAGAGGAACTAAAGAAAAATCACCCCTCCTAGTCCTCCTGCAGTTCTTGGCTATATATATTCCATCTTCTAAGCTTGCTGATGCATATTTCTTTCTAAATTATCCTCATGTTTCTGATGAGATCAAACCAGGTCAAGATAAAACCAGCTGATAGCTGTTCCCTTCCTTGCAGGTCAGCTCTTTCTTCCTTGTAGAATAAAGAGCCTATCTGTGCTGTCAAGTGTGTTTGAGGTCTGCTGCATCCACAGCTGAAGCCCCGACTGCAGCCAGCAGAGCTGAGATTCAGGCATCACAGCAGAGCAGTGCTGCAGGCCACTGCTGCTGGCTGAGTCACTGCACCAGCGCTGCAGAAGTCCCCTCACAGGGCACAGCTCTGCCCATTTGATGTCGCACATGGGGTTTATGTCAAAGCCTTGTGTACAGCAACAAACCAAGGCCGCTTACTTGACCTCAGGCATCTGTTTTTTGACATAATTTGTAAGCACTTTTAGAAGCACAATGACTAGGATCAGGGAGGATTTAGCTATAGCTATTTTCATTTTTGCCTGCTACAAATGCTGTGATCCATCAGCTCAGTTGGGGCAAAGGATGTCAATGACAACTCACAGGTGTTTCTGTTGCTCTGTTGTTCCAGTATTTAATGGGTGGCTAATATGGAGGCTCCCTTTTTATAAGAGGTCACATGGAAAAGATGAGGGGTAACGGGTACAAGTCACTCCTGGGGAGGTTCTGATTAGACACAAGAGGAAAATTTTTTGCAATTAGAACAATCAGCCTTTGGAATAATCTCCCCAGGGAAGTGGTGGATTCCCCAATGTCAGACACTTGTAAGATGCAGCTGGACAGGCTGCTGGGCCATCTTGTCTAGACTGTGCTTTTGCCAAGAAAGGCTGGACCAGATGATCCTTGACGTCCCCTTCCAACATGGTATTCTATGATTCTGTGATATGATTCAACAGAATACAACTGCATTACCTTTTCTGTAAATGAAGTAAGGGCAGGTTTCATCAGTCCTCTGCCATGGAAGGAAGCAGCATTTTTTTCCCCACTTATGGACAGAGGGGCCTCAAAGTAGGGGTTATGTTCTGTCCATGGGACTGCTACATTGATAAGGTTTTTAGAGGAGAATAGTTCACAGAGAACCTTGAACTGTCCCTGACTGGAGGGAGTGCTTTTCTTCTGTGAGAGCAAATACAACCCGTGATTGCTCCTCAGCACAGACACAGATGGCTTTTAACCAGTGGAGAAGCATACTCAGGAAAACCACCAGTGTTGCAGTCTGTTTTGGGCTGTTCTGGGATGCATGGTCCATTGCTTAGGTGCAAGAAGATGAGTTGGTATGGCAGGATGCCACCTTGGCTGAATGGGGAACCCCTCACTCAGTTTAGTGAAAAAAACCAGCACTAGGAAGAGTTGGAAAAGGGTGCAGGACATTGAGGAGAAGTACAGGAGCATGTAGAAGTATCCTGGGCTTGCAGGGATGGAAACAGGCAGGCCCAGCCTCGTCTGGAATTAGAACTGGTGAAGGGTATGAGGGGCAGCAAGGGCATTTCTACACCTGCATTGGCAGCAGGAGGATGGCTATTGCTGAATGGTGATACTGTGATGAAGAACACTGAAAAGCCTAAAGGATTCAGTACTTTCCTTGTCTCAGCTTTTCCTGGCAAAGTCTACTCTCAAACCTCCCAGGTCTCTGCATTGCAGCTCCAGCATGGCCCCCCCATACTTGTGAGATGGAGGAGCCTCACTTGAGCTGTTCAACATATCTCAACACCCAGTGGTGACCAGTCTTAACATGAGGACTAACACAGCACAATTGTGTTGGGTGACAGCTTCATCCAGTGAAAGGGAAGCTCCTTTTATCCTTCCCATCATCAGGAGTTTGTCCGATGCTTCAGAGAGTAACGGATTTATCTCTGGGTGATGGTTAGATGATCACAATCCAGCAGCTGTCGCTCACTAGGCAGGTTTACAAGAACTACTTTCCCTTCTAGGCAAATACAGAAGGCCCAGATTCCACCTGGCTTGGTATTTTGCAGTCACAGGGAAATCAGCAGGGAACTTGTATGGATCACATGAGAGGCAGGCAGGGTTCTGCCCTGGGGCTCTTGCAAATGCAGGGTCGGTCTTCTGAAATTACAGAAGTTGCATCTATTTTGTGAAGGATCTGACCTGTTATTTATTTTGCAGATGGCTTCTTTGACCTGCTGCTGTTTCTATTTTTTTAATGAGGTTCTCAAGAAACATTTATCTATTAAATCAGGTCATTAAAAAAATTGCGTTTCCTTCCTGAAGCCCGTAGTGGTTTTTCTGTCTAAGAAATCTGGGACATACAACTATCATTTCCCATGTGCATGATCGCAGAATAGTATCAGCAGAGACCAGTCATTTTTATAAAATTAACATTGCTCCCCCCATCTTCAAGTTGATAAATAAACAATGGGCTTCCATAACCGGGGAACAAACCAAAGTCTCATTAAACAAGGTATTTTAAAAAAGGAAAAACCTGACTGAGCTTTCAGGTTCAGGTTTCTTTTTCTCCTTCACTTTTCAGGGGTTTTTTCCCAGTTTTCCCAAATCATCCATTATTTGTCTGACTATAATTGTATTTGGAGCCCAAATTTAGGTCATATAGGCTTGTCTGTGTGAGCTCAGAAGTAAGGCATAAACTTTTCCATCAGATGACTCTGGGAGATCTTCGGAAGACTCTAAGGCTTTGCAGCACATTTGTAAGCTGACTGCGTCCATGAGCAGCCTTGACTGCTGAGGGGAGTACAAGGTAAAAGCACATACCCGTGTTGTAAATATTTTTAACACCCAGGAGAGGAAGGCTGTGGGCAAACTGCTTTTTGGGGGTATTCCTGGGTCTGTTCTGACTCAGGGACCATGTTTGAGAGAGGTAATTGCAGAAACCAAAAGTGTAACAGGGCATATTTTAACAACCTAACCAGTTATATTCCAATTCTCCGAAATGCTGAGCCATTTGCTCGTGTAGACTGGATAATTTTTCTTCCCTGCAGCACCAATGCTCAGAGGATTGATCCTACCAAGCACTGAATACACTCAAATTCCATCACACTGCCTTTGCTAGGGCTGTTGAGTCTTCAGTATCGTCCGGGCTCCAGCACTAACATGTTCCAAAATCAGAGTGCTGGATCTAGATGCTTTTTGAACTTTGGGCATCTTTGTGGGTTGAAGTCCCCCCTGAGGGACTGTTGAGGATAATGGTGGCATTGGGTTGGGCTGCAGTGGTGGAAGTCCTATTACTCTGCTATTCTGAGAGCTGTGCTTTGTCCTCCCCTTCTGAAATAGTGTCTGGGAAGCAAACATGATCCTTTCAGGAGAGGTACCTGGTAAGACTCCTGCTGGAAGCATGCAAAGCACATGTGTGCCCCTTACAGGGGTAAAAAAAATCTGGGGATTGGATTCTGAGTCTGCCCCTTTCACAGATCCAAAAGTCACTGGATTTATCGCGCGTATGGTGAGCATGTGTCTTGAAGTCAGCTTTCAGAGCAGTCTAACAAATCTAAACTCAAAATTTCCTGAAGCCATCATGTTTAAAAGTGAGCAAACCAATTCTTGCTGAAGCAGAGTATTGCCAGTGATTAGTTTTTGCACACCTTGTGGAGGGCCTTACTTTCTAGGCCATTACAGTCCTCTTGTGCCCACCAAGAGGTCATTGTGCTGTGAATTGCTGATGATGCTTAACAAGCTCAATTGCCAATGCCCTGTGGCAAATCTTCTGTTTCATACTGTTGAAAGCACAGAAGCAGATGTCCTGGACCTTCCTGGCTCTGCTCCTCCAATGCTTGCAGCAAGCTTCACAGGCGACAGCATCTCAGCATCACCCACCCAGGAGATGAGATCTCTGTTGGTGACTGTTTTTTCTGTTTGACCAAGACCAACAAGTGTAGACACTGACCCAGTACAAAGTGACCTGCAAAAAGAGGCACATCCCACAGTCCTGTTTAGCCTAAGGTTGTTCATCCACGTGGCTAGAGCTTGTGAGACGAGACACAATGCCTCTGTGATTCAGCACTTTCACATTTCCCCTTGGTGTGTTTGCAAGGGACAAATCACTAGAGAACTTGCCAAGCTGTGAGGAGACTGTAAAATTCTACAGCCATGACCACAATACATATGAGCAGCAGAAGCACAGGTGAATTATGCAGGTTATGCCCAACAAGAAGTGATAAAACTTTTGTAGTCCCATCCCATGTTTTGTACATGTCCCATCTTTGCCTGGCTTTATTGTGTTTGGGTTTTTAACTTTTTATTGAAAATAATTTGTTGCTATGGAAACCACTGTATCCATTAAACTGGGTGGAGCTTAAAGACACCCTCTGAGGCTAAGATCTGTCCATCATTTGATTTTAATGATGCGCTGTAAAAGTTGCTTCGGCTTTGTCATTTTATTGTGGTTTCATTCATCCCTCCCATGACCCTTTTTGTTTTTTTCCACTTGCCCAGTGTCTCCAAAAGCATGGATGTAGAGCTCCTTTGAGCAGGAGTTCTCTTCATTTATACTGTCTCATTTAAACAGTCTCAAATATGTTGCTGAATTAATCCCAAACAATATCAATTCAGTTGTAAGTGAGCTTTGTTTTTTCCCATTTTCTGTGGTCAGTGAGAGGCACAAACAGGTAAAATGATTTCTGTGTGGTCATGCAGTTAAGCAGTAGTAGAGAGGGATTTTATACCTGGACAGGTATAGATAGATAGACAGACAGACAGATAGATATACGTATATATTCATCCCCCTCACACCCCCTCAGCTTTGAGAATGCTGCAATTTACGGATTTTCTAAATGTGGAGAAGAATAATTTACCTTATTGTTGCTTCTGTTTCTTTTTGGTGTAAAAACTGTTTTGGTGCTAATTCTAGAGGATCCTCTGAAAGATAAACTGAGAGTGAACTAAAGGTTAAATTGCAATTTTTAAGATTGCCACCATGTGATTTGGACCTGAATTTCTTAGTACAATGGCAGCCAGGCTGAATGTGGATTTTGGAAGGACAGATATATTCCTTTTGGGGATTATACTGAAGTCAATTCCTTGTTTGCCAAAGATAAGTCTGAAATGATGGCAAACATTGAGTCTCACTCTTTAAACATCTGAGGGTGTGTGCTATACTTAGAAACTGGGGACTGGGGTATAGGGATTACTTTAAAAGGGGTTGAGCTGTCATTGACCATAGAAAGGCAATGTGTATTATCAAATGGCTATACTCTAGAGGGATAAAACTATATGGAAATAATTTTCTCCCATTTTTAGAGATGATCATTTGGGAGGTGGAATATAATGAGGGTTAAACAGCATTCAGCAGAATCAATCTGTAGCCCTCCCCCAAATGATTTTTGTGTCAGCTGAATAGTTGCATTGAAGTCAGGAGTATTTTTAGCTGTGTATAAAGTAAAGCAGGTAGATATGTTTTTGGTATTTCTAATGGGGTTTTCAACTTTGATTTCAAGTGGAGATTCATCAGGTTTAAGATACAGCATCTTCCTTGTGATTTCTTTGCTTTACGTGTTGCAACCTAAGGCGTGATTTAGAGGCATGTAATGTTGACTGATCTGGGAACAGTTTATACTCTTGCTGTTGTCCTCCTGTGTGTCACTGTGGGTCCACGGACCCCTTCTCCGTCCTCATACAGAGCACAAACTCAGTAAGCATCAGCCCAAGTGTCTGGCATTTATGAAGCATCTTGTGTCCTAGCATGTGCTTTTCCACAGGCAGCATTCAGCACTGCTGGTGTGGCTGGGATGGCAGGGGCAGCTAGGTTGACCAGCACGACCTGCCCTTGTGAATGAGAGGTGAGAAGCGGAAAAAAATATGTGTTAGTGTACTGACATCAGCTCAGAATGAAGAGCTGTGGTGCATTTCCTGCCCACACACTGCTGGGTTCCATCCAGACCCTTCCTTCCCGCCAAGTTAATCATTCTGTGTACAGCTTGTAAATGGTTTGAAATTGCGAACGATCTGTTTCTGCATAACCATGAATGTTTACATGGGTACATCTTTAAAATTTTCCACAGATGGTTCAGTGGTTAGTCTGTGATTATCAAATACTTGAACTTTCGAGGGATCTTTTCCTCGATAGTGAATCAGAATACTGTTGTGAAAAAATTTTCTAATTTTCCAGTGTTCCTACATTGTTCCTTTCAGTGGATGGGGTCAATTTTCTTATCACATGGAAAAGAGAAATTCCAGGGCTAATGAAACAAATGTTTATGCTTGTAATCTGTTGCCTTCAGGTAAATAGGATTTATTTCCTTGCATATTTGCTGAATCTAATGTTAAACAGGTGTCAAAATACCTGATGAGAAGTGGGCATTGCCGAGAGTGGTTGCTTGAAGCAGAGCAGCTTGTGGGGGAACTCAGGGATGGGCCTGGGGCTGTCCCTCACTCTTTGGGCTGCAAGCATGGACACCCTCAGTTATCCCCTGCCAGGAAGCATTTGGGAGCTCTAGATAAGGCACCAGCACCACAGTGGAGAGTGCCAAAGGCGGCTCCTCTCACCAGCCCATTTGCAGACATTTCATCAGTGCATGGCCTTGACAGGCTGATGTACCAGACAAGTTGAATGCCTGCACTTCAGCACTCTCTTATCTGTCACCTCTCCCTGGGGGTGTTTTTCCTGTTCCAATCCTGCCCTCCTGGTGGGACATGGCTGCCAAGCAGAGGTGTGTTAGGGAAGACCTGTGGTGTTAATTTTGCCCTGATTTTCTGGGGTGGGGGGGTGGGGTATCCTGCTTCTGTGCTTGAAGACCCAAAGCAAAGCTACACCAGTGCTGCTTCCTCCAGCCTTTCCTCTGCTGCTCCCCTGGACTCCTAGAGTGGGGCAGAACTGTGCATTAATGGAGGAAATGGTGGCACTGGTTATTCCTCTGTTGCCCTCCACACTGCCTTTCTTAGTCAGGCTGGGAATGTGGGGACCAAGCAGTTAAGAGATGTACCCCGCCATGCAGGGAGCAGGCATGTGGCTGTGGGCCATCTCCAGGTGCCTCACAGGACCAATGGCCTAGCTGGATATGTTTGCCATCTGGAAAATTATACCACCTGTTTTATTTTTTTAAAGGCTGTTTTCACTGGCTTGCTGTTTTAAACAGCTCTACTTGCTCTTCATTTAAAGGTGTTGGTTGGGCACTGTCACTGCTCCTGGTGGGAGCAGACAGCAATCCCCAGCCATCAGTTGGCTTTGCTGGGGTGTCACAGTTGAGCTGCAACCTGAGAGATGAGAAGGACCAATGGAATTTCTTATTTGTTTACTTAGAAATAAAAAAAAAGGAGCAAAAAACTGAATTGTTATGTTTCTCAAGTCTCACTTAAACACAAACTGCTTATCCAAAGCATTGTTGCCTGTAAACAGATCCTGGGTCTCCTCTTTTAATAATATCTTACTTGTCAGGGAGACAACTAAGTTGTCTGCTCTAAGGGAAAGAAAGGAAGAAAAGAAAAGGGAAGACCTCAACTTCTCAAAACAACTTAAGTTTTTCCTTTATGAAATACATCGATAAATATAGTTCAGCTAGCACCCTGCTGGTGTTATCATGTCTGAGAGCTATGGCAGGCTTTCAAACAAAGCCATCAAAACCTATACTTAGAAGCAACCTTCAGATTTTCATGCGAAGCACAGAAATGAAATGCGAGTGATAACAAAAGGGGGGAGATGATGGCTCGCCTACGTGTGTCTGCCAACCCAGCTGCTGTGTCAGACTTGCCTCTGAAAACCCTCCAAATTGTAATTTCCAGGAATGCAGCTGTGTCTGTACCTCCCTGTGCACCACCACGGGTGCATGCCCTCATATGTCTGACCTTTTCAGAAGTGTGTTGACATGTTCAGAAATAAACTTTGCGATGTAAAGATAACATATTGGATTGGGAATAAACAAATCAGCCCCAAGAGAACAGGTCCTTTAAAAGCCATGGTGAGCTCTTGCAGGGGTCTGGATGCATGCTCAGGTCTGGCAGCTGCTTCTCTTGTGTCTGTGGGACCTTTTTGGTGCTTATCACTACAGGATCTAAACACCCTGTGTGCATTCGTCAGCTTGTCCTCACCTCACCTCTTATGGGTGCATGAGGTGGAAACGGAGAGAGGGGGAAATAAGCTCACCTCCCACTGCTCTCACCTCAGCCCAGTCTTAGCACAGAGAGATTGAGAGAATGCCCAGCTGTGAGGCTGTGCTGCAGCTGGAAAAGCACCATGTCTCCTGAGCCCTGGTATGGGGCTTCAACCCACGACCACTTTCTGCACCAAGTGTTTGCAAATTCTGTGTTTTTCAAAGCCTCAAATGCTCAGGATTCCCTCTTCACTGTCCCTGTCAGAAGAAAAGGTAGCAAAATGCCTTTTCTGAAAGGATGACACCTGGTCACAGACACTCTATTGCTTTTCATCAGGCTGGTGTTGTGAGGAGAGATAAGCTTTTTCATCAGTTTACAATAGCACCAGGACAAATAAAAATCTTTTACCATAAAATGGAGTTTGTTATTTCTCTGGGCTGCCTGGATGAAGGCCTTGTTGTGAGCCCTGTGCTCTCTGCAGGTACCTTGGGGGAAGTCCTTCCCTGTTTGGGAAGGACCCAAGGTGTGAGCACAGTGTCATCCTTCACATCACCCCAGAGCTCGTGTCAGCAGTGGCTGGTGGTGCATCTGGGTTGACCTGTATGGTCATGATTCCCTCCTGTGTCTTCTGGACTTTGCCCTGGCTTCATCAGGCAGGCAAGTAAGGTTTCCAGGAGATTACAGTGCTGAACAGGTGCTCAGAGGTTGAATTCCTGCTTTGCCACTGAATTCTGGTGCTACTTTGGCCAAGTGTACAAAACATGGTCTCACAGCCCTTTAAATCATGCAAGTCTTTTTTAATTTTCATAATGACTTATGATGTAAATGGGAGTGGTTCTATGCTGTGTTTCCAAAGATCAGCAGCTTTTGTTTTGCTCAAGAGGTACACACCAAAGTCCATGAGGAGGGTTGTTTAAACTTGTGCTGGGTTTGTTTGGGGGGTGTGTGGTTGCTTGTTTCGGGCTTTTTATAATTAAAAATCATGCAGACTTGCTTGCCTGTGGTGAAACAGTTTGACAAGACTACTTTTGTAAAATGAAAAAACTATATGGTCATGCCTTGATCATTTTGGGCAGCTACAGAAATGGGAAATTCCTGTCTTGGACATTCATATGTGTTTAGTCATTTACTGAAAACCTTTCATTTTTTTCTATCAGGCAAATGGGAAGTCACTGCTCTGAGCCAACCGTTGTGTGGATTTCTCCATGGGACAGCAACTTTTTTTATTTAACTTTTAACTCATTGAAGAAAGAGTTCCTCAAGCAAAGTCATGAATTATACACCTAAGCAATGTTTAACTAAGTTTTCTCCTTGTTTTCTTATTTTTCCTATGGAGAAGATGTAATTTGATTCTGACAGCTATTTTGGGAGGGATTCTCAGTGCTCTTTAATTAAGAGCAAGAAAATGGAAAAGTGCCAGAGAAACACTTGAAGATTAGGAGAAACTGGACAGAGCTATAAATGCTATCCCACTCTAAGAATTGCCGTTGACTGCAAAGCAGCTGATGAACATTTTCTAATGTAAGCTCCACTATTACAGCTTTAGAGAGGATTTATCCAGAACAGTGACTTTTTCAGTAATTGTCTGACCCAGGTCACCAAAAGCTAAGCTGGGAATGCCACACTTTGCTCACTGTTTTGTTTAATCTTAGCTAACTGTTGTTCCTTCTGTCACCCATCACTCATTGATCACTGAGTCAGAGAATGATTCAAATGTTATTTGAACAACAATGTTTGAGGATTGTTTATCAGTGACTCTGTGTCTGTCTGCGAGAGGCGCATTTTACAATATGTCCTTCACATTTTTTCCCTCTGATAATCTGGAGACCTGGTTGTGTTACAGATCTCCTGGCTCACCTCATCTCTGTGTGACTCAGCTTCCCTATGAATCCCATTCTTATCTGAGCTCCCCCAGTAAGCTGCACCAGTTCCTTGTAGAGAGGGGGAGTGCAGGGTGGGGGAGAGCGGCATATTGCCAGCCCATGGAACAGCAGTGGACAAGGCAGGCAGTGGCAAAGGATGAGGCAAAGTCTTTTTGGTTGTCCTCATTCTGTTGTGAAATGTCCCTGAGATGTCACCCTTTTAGGAGCAGCTCACACTTGCTTTTCTCCTCTCCCAGGGCTTTTGCCAGCTGCTGGTTTAGCTGAGCCAGGGCCCTGAGGTGTTCATTTCTCTCTCAAGAGGGCAAAGGGCCCTGTTCACCTTTTCGGTGAAGGGCATGGCCAAGCGTATTTTCTGTGCACTGTCACTAGAAAGCCACACCATCAATCAGGCTTTGCTTTGCAGGGTCTACAAAAGAAGAGTCTGGTGTGTACAGCTCTCTTCACTCTCCTACGCAGAGGCTGGATCATGCCAGTCCATGTAACTGAATAGTTACCCCATGGGTAAGTGGTATCAGTATCATATTCCATAGGAGAATGATCTGACCTTTCTTGTTTATACGGGTAAGTATGTCCAGGAGGCTTCTTTGTCAGCCTGATAGTCCCAGCTGCCAGCTCTCAGTGTGTCTTGTGAGCTCCGAAGCTCTTGCCAGGGCTTTGAAGTTAACAAAGAGTTATTTGGAGTTATTTGGAGTTACAGGGTTTTATTTCATAGAGAACCCCTGTTCATGGCTCAAGTGAAAGTGTTCTGAGTCAGAACCCACACTTTCAGCAGTGCTGGAGCAGTGGTGAGCTGTAAGAGCACACAGTAAATGCAAGTCAGTTTGCCTCTTTGCAAAACTCAATGAAGATGAGCTTGTTGTGATAATTAAGGACAGGCTATGGGATTTTACTGCTGGAAAAATCATCAAGAGCTCAGAAGGTTGTATTTTAGCTCTCGCTCAGTTGTAAAGCATGCTGGTAAAGATAGCCTTTGTTGGGACCAACCCTCTCATTCAGCTAAGACAGTAGGGCCCTCTTGGCCCTATTGTTTAATACTGGCAAAATATTTGAGTCATATCTACTGTTCTCTGAAGGGAGGCTCAGTTGCTTCAGGTTTTCCCACAGTGCCCCAACATCCAATCCCCATGGCTCAGTATATGAGATGAGTAACTAAAAGAGAGGGACTGAGGTCCTTCAGAAGGATGTTCTCAGTCTATATCTGCCTGTTTCACAAATGTGGGTGCCCACCCAGTAGATCTTTCTAGTTCCCAGTATGCTAACATGATATTTTTCTGTATAAAATATCTAAGAAAAAACTATCTTGCTTAATGTTATGCAAGCAAATGTGTTTCTGAGACAGAACAATATCATTCATCTATCAAAGTAGATTTTTTCTTACAATTACAGAAATGTCTCAAAGCCCTTAACTGGTTTAAGTTGCTTGTGTGCTGGCTGTTAGATGCCTGCACACTGTCAGAGACTTTTCCCTAAACTGATAAGAGTAACAAAGAGAAGGGAGAATCCCCATTGTACAGGATAAAAATGAAGTGATTCACTCCAAGTCACAGATGAGGTCTGTGGTAAAGCTGGGAACAAAACTCTAATCCTCTCCAAGTCTCAGGCTCTTCCTTGCAAATACTCCCTTGCTTTATTATGCTTTATTTCATCCATAACAATAAAATAATGCTGACTGTGTGCTAAGGGAGTCTCTTCACGCTGTTGGTGCTCCTGGCCAAATGAGATGTGAATGTATCTGAACAATAATTGCAGCTGAATAATTATGGCTGCAGCGTACCTGACATCACATCTGTTATTCCGATGCCGTACCCAGCCTCATTCATGGGCAGACCGTGCTGATGTAAAACACCTCCTGGGATCCACCGCTCGCTGTGATCATGTGAAAATGCATCTGTGTTCCTCACACAGCAAAGCAAAAGGCAGGTGTCTCTGCAAGAAGCAAAACCGTGATCTTACGAGCTGTTTCAGGTTGGGCTGTCTCTGAGCAGCTGTAGGGACAAATTCCTTTCTTCTGTGGGTGCTCTGCCTTTTAGGGGGACTTGGGCAGGACTGGGCTGCTGAAAAGGTGGGATGAAGAGACGTGGCATTCTCTGACTGTGCCCAGGCCATTGAAGCCATGGGGCCTGTGGGGGCAGCAGATAGGCAACCTGTAAATGGCACAGTGATTGTGTCCTTTCTGCCTCCTCAAAATAGTCATGTGTCTTACCTTGAACCTTAAAGGAAATGATTCTCCACCTCATACTGATATTTTGGATTATAATTCTCATTTCACTCCAGGGTTAACCTGAGACCTTTTGTGTTCTGTTCCCCATACAGCAAACATGAGGCCAGCTGTAACAGATAGTGGTGCAGGCAGTTGCTGGAGGAGGAGAGAAGGCAAAGGCTGCAGTCCTTGCCCTCAGGAGCCCAAACTGAACATGTAACCTGGGTTTCTTAGGACCAGGTATGTATTAAATTTCCAGGCTTTGGACTGATCTCGGAAGAAGACATCCTTGGGTTTGGCCATTCCTTTTTATTTGTGAGAATGTTACTCAGTCCGATCCTGGATGATGTTCTTAGTAAGTTTTCTTACAGAGTCTTTTACTGGTTCTTTGGACAACATTTTAAGGGAGGAGTATTCACACTGAATTACTGCTGATACAAAGTTTAATTAGCAAGTGTGAGAAGTGAGTCAGGCTCTCCCTGTGAAATCTTTCCTGATACAATTAGATAAAGAGAAGGTAGGCAGCAATCAGCTTTCAAGATTTCTTTGTCTTTGGTGGCTCATATAGTCTTCCTCCAAGGCTTGGACTTTTGGCACAAAACTCAGCAATTTTAATTGATAGATGGAGATAGTAATGACAGAAACACAAAGGTGGGGTTGATGATGTATAGCTGCTATTGACATTCACATGGAGTGACTGGGACACTCCTCTCCAAAAGCCTTCCCTAATGAGTGCCAAGAGTCTGTGTATTCTCACTGACTGGCACCAGGTGTTGCTGAAAAGTTAAATTACACCCAGCAGCAGAAGTCAGCAAAGAGGGTGGGTGTTGAGCTTGGAGAATGTCAAACCCACTCAAAAGGGTAAAGGGAAATTTTGAGAAGATGCTCACATTTAGGGTTAAGTTTTCAAGGTTTGGCCCTCAGCTAAAGGACTTTGTGGAAACAGTCCCGTATTTAAAAAGAGATGCATGTCCATTGAAACCAGTGACTGGTGATTTTTAAGAGCATCTGGAGCCTTAATCTTTCATTCAAATCAGGGTTTCTGTCTAGCTAAGGAAAACAAATTGCATGCTCTTATTTATCTTTCCTCCTCAAGCACTCAGAGGTTTGAAAGCTGCAAATGTGGAAGTAGCAGAAGGAAATATTTTCTTTCACAGAAGACATAATTCCCCTGGGAAAGACCAGAATTCAGCAGGGTTCAGGGAAAGAAGGTAATTTTATAGTTGGACCTTAGAGGAATTATGCAATCAGCTGCAAAGGAAAGTCATGGAACTGATGTCTGTGTTTCTGAGTCCTTTTGAACATCACATGCTGCTGGAGAACAAGATCATTCATGTATATTTTAGATGTTTTATTTATTCTTTTGGTTGTAACAATTGGATGTGAATATAACCACCTATAAAAAAACATGTGCTCCTGTTTTTTCCCTTTGAACAGGAGCAAGCAGAGCTATGCAATTGCAAAAGAGGGGTCGCATCTCTACATATTCTTGTCTGTGTGAATATGACTAAATTTATGTTCATGTACCCCACAGATAGTCTTTAAGTGCCCTTAAGCCACTATGTCATATTAAATGCAATGCCAGATCAAGGCTGGTGAAAATAATCTCCACCATGTCAGAACTGAATGTTTCATAATCACTGGCTGAAATATCATTTTTTCATACTTCACAATTATATTCTGGGAGGGGATAATGTCTACTGTATGCCTCTAATTGTACTACTTTTATTTTCCCTAGAGACAGTGAATGGCTCTTGTAAGGGCTAGTGATTTTCTCTCTGTGGTATGATATACCTTTCATCTTTAGGAACCTCTGCTAGCTCACTGTCATGCCTCATTATTCCAATTAATCACTGTTGACAGTAATACTCACAAAAAAGATAGTACGTATTTATTCTCAAACAAGGATGAGCCAACACACTCGTTCTGTGACTCCAGGAGTTGGTGTGTCAGATTGTTACTTTACTACCCACGTTGGTACAGTGTATATGTAGTAGTACATCTGTTACAAAGAATTTGCTCAGTGATTCCATGTAAAAAGGCTTGAGTGAAACCTCAGAAATCTTTAATCTGTTCAGTCAGACGTGGAGATGACATAAGCTTCCTCACCTGATCACCCAGAGCATCTCAACCCCAGCCAGGCAGGGCTGACTTAAGGAGCACCTGTATATTTTATTGCATCTTCATGCTCATTTTAATTTCTCTGTTGGGCTTCCTTGAGGATTGGCACAGATCTGTGCATTGATTTGAACAGATCTTTCTGTCATGCCCTAAGTAGTTCACACACACACACACACACACAAAAACCCCCCAAACAACAAAACAAAACAAAAAAACCCCAAACCAACAATTCTCCACCACATCTCTGTATATTTTACTGTCAGGTTCCTCAGAGCACTAAGGGCCTTAACGGCATTGACCCTATGACCAGCCTCACCTGAGGCCTCACACATGGTCCCCAGGGCTCTACTTAAAGCTCATCTCTGGGCCTTTAGCTCTTCTGTGCCAGAACACTGTTAGAGGAGCACTGAGCTACAGCCACTGAGTACCTTGTTCTAGAACTCAATCTGCAGACTGGCTTCCTGACGTGACCTAAACTCTGCCGTGTTATTACGGATCCCCCTGGCTGTCACTGGACCTGACCCTTAATCCTGACTTGAGGATTGACTCCCCTGCCTCACCTGGGGTCTGCCTCATCACTGTGATATTGATATTGCCTTATGGTCAAGATTCTTGGTTGGACCTGGCTGCTGTTTCCAGGTCTGTTGCTATTGTGGGATGATGAGCATGGCTGTGAGATCCCTCCTGGCTTACCTTCCCACAGGAAGTAGCTGTGCTCTTTCTGCTCCCTGACACTTGCAGACCAGCCCACATTTCTTATGTGAGAAAAATGAAAACAATTTTATCTAATTCACCCATTTGTCTTTACATGAATTCAGCCCACTGTCTCTGGAGTACAATGTGGCTGTCTGGTAGAAAATCAGCCTACAAAGCCTGGTACAAGAGACTATGCAAAGGGTTTTTTCACCAAAGAACCTGACGAAATTTCCCTTCCCTTCACAAAATCTGTATTCAATACAGATCTTGTCTCAGGATCTCATCTGGTGTAGTGGACTGTCTAATACTCAATTTGTTTACTTTGGGGTTTTTTTTTTGTGATAAGTCAGAGTCCAGCAATTAATGAGCTTATTAGCTGCCTCACTGTGTTAGAGGTGTTAGAAGAAATGTCAAATGGGTTACACAGATGCAACTAAAAGCAGAACAAGGCTCTGTATTTTTGAGAAAAGTCACTGACTTAACTTTCAAAGTGTCATTCCCACATGTCTGAGGAGTTTCCTATCTCTCATTGCATTTGCTGTGGTGGCAAGTGGCCAGGAAAGCAGAAAACATTCAGTTGACAAACTGATCCGTTTTGCACTGCCTGGAACAGGTTTTCCTGGATAGGACGTGTTTCCACAGCTAAGCAAGTCACAGGTCAGCTCAAGCAGGAGAAAAAGCTGTCCCATTCTGCCCTGAGTTTCCAAGGACCCCCACAGCAAAGCACTCCTCTGCAAGGCGCATGAGGGATCACCAAAACTTGGGGTGTTTGCTTGTGGTAAGTGCTTGTCATATTCAGTTTGATGTTTACCTCTACCACAGTCACACCGTGCTCCTTCCTTCACTCCACACGGTTCCTTCCATGTCACTCCCCTTAGGTGGATGTGCTTATTGGAGTGTGGGACAGCAAGTGGTTTGACTCTTGGTGCTGACAAGAGCTGTACTTGGTGCAATAGGGTATAAGCTGCTAAATTTCTAAGCTCTTTTTATAAGGGATACTTAGAGGTCATCTTGTAGGATTGGAAATAAAGTGGTATAGGCAGCATAAATGTTAGAGAGGGTCCCAAACAAACTGCATGGGTCCCCATTCCAAGGGGGAGATGTCAGCTTGCTACTTCTTATAGTCCTTCCTTTTCATGAATGACCACAAGTAGCATAGAGTGGTTTTCAACAGTTACTGATGAGTTCAGATGCAACAATACTTCCTGTTTTTTGATGTAGTTCATTGTTTGCCCTTTCTTACTGCTATCATAATCATTTGTAAGGAGTTTCTGCCTTACTTCCTTGCAACATCAGGGTGAACTTGGTGCATTTTCTGGCATTTGCAAATGTGGCAACAGAAATGAGTATTTAAAACCAGTGCATTGTGAGTTTGTATACCCTCTGTGGCTCATTCTCTGTGCTGTCAAATTAGTTGATGTTGTATCATTGCTACCTCAGCTTAATACAAGCACAGGTTTTGAACTGGACCTTAATGTCCTTGGAAACGTTAACAAAGGATAGTCACCTGGTCTTAGATGAAACAAAATAATCTTTATGGATGCAAGGTACATGTTTGTTCAGCTATTAGGGAGTTTCAAAAAGTACCAGAGATTTTTCTGTTCCCGCTGATTTAAACAGGAATGTTCTCAGATACTCTAGTAATGAGCAACATCATAAATTCTGAAGTCAGACAGATAATTACTCTTTCAGACAAAGAAGCTTTGGGCTTTTGTTTATGTCTATAAACTGTAATCTCTTCCATGCTGAAACTTTCAGGGTGTCTAAAAGGCATACATTCCACTGTTAGTTCCATAGGGTGGTACACAATTGCCTCCAGGCAGTGCCTGTAACATAGATAGGTGTCTATAGGTTCTCTTTTGGTTTATGTGGGATTGGGTGTCTTGACATGGTCTGTTGTAAGGCCTATATGCCCTAAAAATTGCTTCCCCCATCTGAGGAATACATTGCTGGTTGTTCAAATTATACTGTCTCCTGATATGATACCATACACAAGAAATATGCAACTATTGAATGATACTGTTGTGATGTAAATTTGGTTTCATAACTAGAGAGAGAGCATGTTTCAAAGTCGAGTGCTCTTAGTTGAGTAGGTCTGAGTCCCTTCAGTCTGCCATGTGCTTTGTCCTTGGGACCACCAGCAACACTTGCCCCAGTGTGGTGATGCTGTTGGAGAGCACTGGGCTCTCTTCACGCTTGAGCTCCGCATCCTAGAAAGTAACTGTTCAGGAAGGAAAGCTTCATGGAGTTCTCGTAGAGACAGGCTCAGTGTGGCTGAAAGTGAAAAAATGAGAACTCTGAATTGATACACAGCAGAAAAGTGTTAAAATTGACACCTAATGAACAGTGCTGATCTCAAAATTGGACCCCATGTCAAAATATTACATTTCCCTTCCCTTCCTGTCTAGTCCTAATATCTAAGCTTGTTTGGGTTTGCTTTGGTTTTTGGTTATTTATATTGTTTATTCAAGGGGTAGGGAAGACCATAAAAATATAGTAATTTCCCCCTCAAAATCCCTATTTTCTCCTCTATAAATTAAAATTCTTTGAAGTTTCTATGGGGAAAATTGTAGTGCTATAAACTGTGAGGGGGGAAGATGAGAAAATGGGAAAAGAACAAAATCTTTGGCAGGTATTATGCCTGAAAATGCACTCCACTGCAAAGATCCCTTATGATTGTCCCAGACAGTCAAAAGCAAGGGTAGCACATGCAGGTTCATTTATTCAGCTGTGTTATAATTGAAATTTCTTTAGCAGGAAGAGTCTGAGCACTCTGGGAAACCCTCAAAGCAACTTGAATTAAAAAATGTTTCAATAATTAGAAGATCATTTGATGTTTGGAAGCAAGGCTTTATAACATAGGGTGTGTAAATTCGTTAGAATTTTCAATGATTAAGTAGTCTTTTTTATGTCTCAAAAATGACATTTCTTTCCCATCATTTCACCATTATGAATACAGAGGAGAAAATATTTTTCTGGCTGAACATCACACATGCATTTTAGCCAAAGGGTTTCTTTCTAAGAGATTTTGAGGGACTCATAACAAGCTTTTGTCCTTACTGCCTTTACTCATGTGGGTGTAAACACTGGATAAAACTGAGCAACATTGCCTGAATGTTGCCATATATCTGCTAATCCTGTTTGTCTTTCCCTTAGTGTCTGTGTATGATCTTGTATTTGGTTTGTTGATGGCACTGTGAGAATGAGGTTTTCCGTTTTGCCCAAAGAGAAAACATATTTATTTAATTTTCAAGTGAAAATTGAATATGCATCAAAACATTTAATTTTGGATGTGTTTGTATATGCATTCCTCCAAGAAATTATACAAAAAGCCATCACAAAAGAGAAAAGCAAAATTTTACATTTGGCCTGCCCTGGAAATCTGTAGTCTGATACTTTTTTCAAAATGAAATGGTAATTGGAACTGACACATTTCACTTCCAATGAAATAGCATTTCCTGATACTGCACTGGAAAGCTCCAACCAGTACTAATTGGGAGGCTCATTTTGCATGTGTGGGCAGGATACTGGCTTCACTGGATTAAATCATGACCTATGTTTTACTAGGATCAGACTTGATCAGTGATCCTTCCTGATTTTAAAGTCTATTAAAAAGATGTTTTTCTCTTGAATCAGGGGTAACTTTTTTTAAGAACTGAGGCTTTGCAAATTGTGTTCAGTCTTAACACAGAATGAACATTTTATAGCCCCTTTCTGCTGTCTGTCCATGTTGGGAATCACCAGTTCCTGGAAGGCAGGTTGAGGAGGCTTCTTGAAATGAGATATAAGCCATGCTGGTGATGATGTTTTTCCTTTAAGATCCTATGTAAAACTAACTTATGTTTGTGAAGTGGTGAGGGAAATGGTTTCAGGTGTTATTCCTCTGCAGTGACTTGCCATTTAGAGGGCATAGTGTGGGCTCTGGTTGGTATTTTATCATAAGTGCTGAAATTGCTGCAGGGATGTGCAAGGAAGATAGTTTGCTGCTGAGGCCTTAAGTGGGGAGGAGGTCTGTGCTCTTCAGCTGTTCTACAGTAATTCATATATGGAAAAGAAAAGCATTAGCCCTGTTTCACAAGAAGGTGACTAAACTGACTGAGCTCCAGATCTGTGAAGATGCAGAGTTACAAGCTCCCACCCAAATTGGGTGGGCTGGTCAGGCATCTGTAATACCTTCAGGAGGCCAGCAATAAGCAATGAGCCTAGAGGTAGTCTGTGATGGAGTCAGCCACTGATCTAGTATATCCTCAGCCTCATCCTCACGTTAGTCTTCTCCCTTCCCAAACCATCCCTGGACTTCAACACTGCTTGAACAATTATCTGCTTAAACATCTGGATCAGATTGAACACATCTTTTAATGAAACTTACCCTCTGATCTGTTCTGGAAGGAGCAGGAACTCTCTGCGTTGGTTGCCTGCAACCCCAGTGTTGTGACAGGGTCACTAGACTAATCTGGGAATAGTCTGTGAGCAGAAGAGTAGGGTAGATAATTCCAACAATCTGTGTTTCCATTTTATTGGGAAATTTGGCCTTCACACTTCTTTCGGCATCTAGTACCACTTTTTCTTTTCATGCTTTAACTTGAGGCTAGATTCTCAGCACAATCCAGCTGAAGGGAAACAGCTGTTGGCTGAAGTCCTCTGGAAAGCTCAAATCTGACCATTCTTGGCATGAGTTCCTGCAGACAACAGGTGACTCATTTTGCTTTGGAAAGCGTAGCTGTATCCTCTGCTATCTCCTCAAATACTATAGGCAATTCATAGAGCAATTTCAGCTTTGCCTCTTCTGCTAATTGAAGAGGAGCTCTCTGCTTACCCTCTGCAACCGAGCCAAGCCAATCTGGAATACACATTTGATCTAGATTATCCCTTTACTCTTTGGTTTAAAGTAACACACAAACAGAGCAAATGAACAAGGCTTGCCTCCCTGCTGAGAGATTTAGTGTGTGAGTGATGCCCACTTGAAAGGAATAGTGATGGCTACTGTAAATGAATTAGTAAAGAGACTCAAATGCCTCCACTGGACTAGACTCCTCTTGAGTGACTGTTGAAATGCTCAACAGATTTAAAGTCCAAGCTCACCTGAAATGCTAAGGAATTAGCAAAGAAGGCTTGGGGTGGGGTTTTTTGTGTCCCTGATTGACCTAGCTCCCACACTAGCAATGTCAGACACTGGAGGCAGACAGGGCAAGCTTTTATTTATCCTGATTTATAACAGTGTTTTCCAAAGTGGCTTACTGAAATTGTAAACAATGTGTTCACACAGTAGGAGGGAGGAAATGCCAATATATTAAAATCAATGGACCAAATTGTATGCTATCCTGAGAGCACTTTTGGCCAGGGGATGGAAGTGACCTGTGTTTGGCTGAAGAGGAATCGATTCTCCTCTCTTGCAATTTATGCCAACACAAATGTGTAGCACATCTGACGTCAGTCCACAAAGAACGGGCACAAGCACAAGGGCAATTGGGCCCTGAAGGTTTCTGTTTGATCACTTCTTCAAGCAAGGGGAACCTGTACCTAGGAAGTGCTTCACCTCCTAAAACAGGCATCTGCAGAAACACTGGGTCTTTGTGTGGAGTTCCAGGCTCTTGTGACAGCACAGTCCTAAAAGAAGGGCATAAAGAGCAAGGAAGCTTAGCTTGGGGCCTTTTTAAATAGAAGCCACCATTGCAGATGAGCTGAGTTTAGCCCCCAGAAGTTTCTCTTTTCATTACATTTTTCAGTTGGAAGAGTCAGGTGAAGTATCTGCATTGGCTTTCTGCCTTGGCCATCTGAATTCTCAGGGGTGGGGAAAATGTTAGTAAACTAGTAAATATCCAAGAACTGCAGGAAAATAGATTGAGCTGTTGAAGTCTTTTTAATCTCTTCTGAAAAATATTTCCTCCAGGATCAGGTGCCTAAAAAAATTTTAAAAAACCCTGCAAAGGTGACATATCTTTTGCTGCCATCGCAAAACTTTCCTAAATCTGGCTGACTGTCTGCATCCCCAAATCCACGCTTTTGAAAGTTGCAGTCACTGAGCCCATGCTCCATGCCAGCCATGCTCTGGCTGTTCCTGCTCCCTGATGGTGCTTGGTGTGCTTTCATCCTTCAGGGCACTTGGAAGTGTAGTTTTGAAGTTAAAGTTCAAATCTGCCGGAGAGAAGGGAAATATGTATGAAAACCAGCCCAGGAGTTCTACTCCTCTGCTGTTTCCCATAGCTGTGTGAACATCACTGCTGTTGCCGCTGAGGAAAGCCAAAGGAAAGCCCTTTCTGTGTCCCTGGCACTGAGCTGGTGTGCAAGGGCCCAGCTTGTGGAGAGCAAATGAGCGAGTTGCCCATTGCTGTGAATCTGAGCCCTGATGATGAGGATGGGTCTTCTCTCCAAGCTGTGTCTCTAATCTCGGTTGCCCTCTAACACGGGCTGGAGCACACTGGTGTATGTACACACACCACGAGTTTATTTCTCCTTGGGTTTTCTGTGCAGCAGCACACACATTCCAGAATGACTCAATGTTTCTCAACATGTGGGTCTTACAGTGGCCACCCTGTCTTGTGATCTTTGTAACTCTTATGCGGTGCAAGCTGGTGAAATAGTATTTCTCCTGCTTCACTACGGGCTATGCTGAGCTGTGCCCTGAGAGTTTTGCAGGGGCCATCAGAGCCTCAGCAGCCTTCCAAAGGGCAAGGAGCCCTTTAGTGCAGGAGTTCAAGTAGCAGCTGGTTTGCAGTGTGGGTGTCCCACCTCAGTAGCGAAGGCAAGTGAGGTCTACCCCTGACCACCAAAGCCTTACTGGATATACAACCTTCCACTCAATGCCAGTCTCAGCACAGGGGAAACATTTACGTTTGTTTGTTTGTTCAATTGTGTGTTTCTGAAGACTAAAATCAGAAGCCCAAAGTATCTCTTTGGAAAATGATGCTCCCAAACTATATGTTGTGAAATGCTGATCAAAGAATTGACTGTTTTGCAAGCTCAGCTGCAAAGATCCTCATCTGTCTGTCTCAATGGCACTTTCATGGGCAGCAAAGTTACAGCATTGACCCTACTATTTCACCAGACAAATCCTCAGTCCTAGTGCTTCTCCCTTTAGACTTCCTTTTTCCCCTCCCTTTTTTTTTGCTTGACATAATTGAAAATAAAACACACTGGGTTCTGCTTTGTCATGGTCCTCTGAGAAACTTGTAGTGGGGACCATATAAGTTTCGTCAGAACCTGTATAGTAGGGCCCTTGCAAATGACTGGCCTCTGGTACATGGTGACAATGCAAATAAATAACAACAGTCAGATGGAAAATTCTGCAGATGAACCAAAATATTTTCTGAAATTCCGTTCAAAGTGAGAAAACAACTGTACCTCAGCGGAGAGCCTGCAGTGAAGGATCCATCATGCTTAAAGGAGCAGAGAGCAAAGGGAACATCTGTGAGTGCTTAATTCAAATGCTGAGGGTCCAGAAAACTTGGTGAGCAAGATTGTATTTCATATGATCTGGAAGTGTACCAAAGAGTAATGAAACCACAGAGGAAGCAAAAGTATTTGGATACTTAGCCTTTATGGCACCTGAATTTCCTGGGTAGCTCAACTCATCATGAAATGTCAGCATCAGGAATGAGATACTCTCACATATGAATTCTGGTTTATGCTGTTATTGCCAAATGTTATGTGGATGCTGCAGACGGAAAAAAACCCTACTTGCCATACATGGAAATATTCACTATGATTGAAATGCATTTGTTTTTTCAAAACATGATTAGCAGTGCACCAGAGCTTTTTCTCATTTTTGTATTCATCTGGGGATTGCCACCTACATTCTCACATTTTCATTATGTGAACAAGTAATAGTTTTCGTGTGGTGAGAGAACGAAATTACCTCATAGGCCTTCTCTGACACATGTGGCAGATCGTACCTTCTCCCTCAGTGACAGAGTGAGTCATTTTGGAGTAAACTTCAGATTTGGTAATGAAATGAGCAGGGAATATTTTTTCAAGAAGTCTGAAAATGGGTTCAAATTAAAAAAAAAAAAAAAGAGTTCAGCTGTTTGCATCATGGTTTGTTTCTGTTCCATGACTGTTCTAGCAAATTCAGCTGGCAGCTCTCAGCTCTGCTCACTGACTGGAGCTTTACATCAGCCCTGCTCCTGCCAGAGCCAGTGCTGTGTTGAGCAGAGCAAGGGACTGTTTGCTGCACTTGGGAGGCTTGTGATCAAGCCCTGACTGTAAGTCTGGACTCACCCCATGAAACTTCTCCTAAAAATTACAGCCAAACAACAGGGGAACTGAACCAATCCCATGTGAACTTGCCACAGACCTTCAGAAGTACTTAAACACCAGACTTACAGTTTCAGTTCACTTATTTTACTGCTTTTCTTTTTTTAAAAAATAGCCACACTAAAAAAAGAATCACAAAAATAGTGGTGAGAGGAAATCAGTAATAAAAATCATTGGCACTAATTTCATCCCTTGTGTCCATAGTCCCAGAGTTTACTCAAATGGGACAGGTATTTACAGTAAGATCCTTGTGGCCATGTTTTCAAACTCCTGCTTGAAGCCCATGGACATGGTTGAGGTGCTGTAAAACACTCCAACCAGAACATCTTCACAGTGATGTTTGTAAAGGGTTTGGAGACTGCTTTGCATGCTTGTGGGGAAGCTCTAGAAAATAAATTCAGGTGCCTAGATCTCAACTTCTCCTTATTTCCTAGACTTGCTTGGGCTGTAGAATCCTCTGGAAATCCTTAACCACAAAGATGTCCAGTATACAGACTTCCAGCCTATCTCCCTGATCTCTACTGGCACATATGACCTGAAGTTCATCAAATAAAAAAAGAAAAGATAGAGAATTTCACGAAGCTTGCGCATATTGTGAGGCAAAACCTCTTGAACAGTGAAGACTAATGCTTTTTAACATGGAACAGACTAGGTGTTGTAACCTGTTTTGCTTTTGCTGGTTGATCTTGGGCAAATTACTTCCATGTAACTGGGCCTCTTCTTTCATTTCCTCCTCCTGTAAAAGAGGGATGCTGAGTGTTCTTTTTAGTGAGACAGATGTCATAGGAGTCAAAGTCTAAAGAAAATTTCTGGAGAAAGAGGGGTTAAAATAGCAGATTCAGTAATGCTCAGATATGTGCATTTTCTAAGTTTGTTGGGTGCTTTGTTTAGGAAAAAGACTTTTCTAAGTATTCAAGGAAATAAAATCCCTCCAGAGTTTCAAAATAAA
Source organism: Pachyramphus minor (assembly GCA_013397135.1). Lineage (NCBI taxonomy): Eukaryota > Metazoa > Chordata > Aves > Passeriformes > Tyrannidae > Pachyramphus > Pachyramphus minor. The sequence goes on from VYXB01003601.1 coordinate 924,737, forward strand.
ATATTTGGATTTTTAGTTGGAAATGTCTTGTTTTACAGTGTTCTTCAATGTGAGTCAGGTATTAAAAATAATTTAAAATCACTGGAATGAAAATTTGTTTGATCTTAAGTATGATTCACTTAAACTTCTTCAACTTCTTTTAAAATGCAGCTAGGTTTTTTCTACTTGGAGATGAAATCCCATTTTGTCACATCTTTCATAATCTAAGAATTGTTACTCCATAAACTCACTAGAAATATGCGCTTGCTGTACAGAAACAGTATTAAGTTCACTGTAGAAATTGGCCACTTTGACTTATCTGGTGAACCCTGTATAAAGCATGTATAAAACTGAAATCAGACACTTTTCCCTCTGGATGCCTTGTGAGATTGATCTGTGCAATCTACAGTTTGAAAGGTGAGGTGAACCTGAGATAGTGGCTGCAATTGCCTCTCATTTAAAATATGATGCTTTGTTGTCAATGATTAATGACCGTGAATCTCTCACCACCTCTGCTTGTGGAGCCAGGTTTGTCTCTCCCCAGGACTGATCCCTGACGCAGTTGTTTTGGTAAGGCCTGAAATTCCCAAGCTGCTTTTCTTTTCTGCAGAGTGATGCTATCATGATTTATGAAAAAATCAGCTCCTGGAGTTTGTTTTGCTTGGCATGCAGACAAAAGACTTCAGCCCAAACTTTAATAGAGAAGGGTTAGGTGGGAGGCTTTATGCTGTGCTTTTTGAGTGAAAAACTTTGCAGCTAAATTGAGAATAATATTTTTCTGTCTAACCTGACCTTTATACTGACATATCCTCTGTCATCTTGGGTTCTTTTAAACTGTGTCTAACTTCTACAGGCTTACAGTTCTCCTTTATCACTTACAAGGAAGACAAAAGTCCTTAGGACCCTGTCAACAGGAGACACCTTTGTTCCTCTTTGAAATTAAATGGGCCTGCGCTTTTGGCCTGGCTCCCAGCACCACCTGTTCTGCTGCCATGTCTCCATGTTGCCCCTTCAGCATGGTCTCACCTGGGCATGCTGCAGCCACCTGTTTTATGTTTCCTGAGGCCACTTGGCAAATTTCTCCTTGTGGGCACTTCTGCCATGTTTTTGCTTGGCCCCTTCCTTGGTTTTGGCAGAACTGGGACATTTAGCTGCTTGTCTGAGGGGAACAAGCTGCAGCAATAAGTGAATTCGTGATGCCTGAAAGGAAAGATGCTTTTTGTAGTTTTGAGGAATGTCCACATTTTGAAAATAATGTAGTTCATAAAAAATAACAGAATCAGTGGTTACATGGTGAAAGGAATTCAAAAGAAAATGAAAAATAAGAACTCCTGAAACAGATTTTTTTTTTAAATAGACTGGATCTTTCTCCCCAGTGGTAATAGCACAAGTAACGACTATTTCTAAGTATACAGTGGCAGAAGCACATGGCTTTAACTGTTCTGCATTATAAACCCCAAACAGGCCGTGGGGGGATATCCATCATACTGTAACAAGGTAAACTTATCAGTAGGGTGGGATTTTTTGCTTGTTTGTTTTTCAGTGGCAATATTAACTATTCAAAGACAGATAGTTTGAGGCTTGCAATCTCTTTCACCACTGGAATTGATCCGGAAGCTTCTGACACCACTTTTGCTTTCACATTAGGAAGGGGCATTAATTAAAATAAAAACTTTCCACAACGTGGTCCATCACAGAGAATGGTTCTGGAAAAACCAAATGGGTATCTCCCATCTCCAGTCAGGGATGCAGGCTGGTGGGAGGCTGAACCCTGGGAGCTCTCAGCCCACCAGCTTCCCCAGGCACTCGACTCCAGAGCTGAGGGCTGTGAAGCAGCAAGTCACACACATGACTCCAGGACTACGATTTACCCTTTGATGTAAATTTCAAAATGCCAGGCTTTTCTGCTTAGTGGCTGTTTTTAAACAAATTGGAAACAAATTTCAAGAACACATGAAACTTCTACAAAGTGGAATTACCACAAAATTCTGGAAAATGTTGGGTGGAGATTGTGCCATCTCCAAGTTTATTTTCTGCCCCTGTGACCCTGGATCATAATTGTTCTTTTTTCAGTTTCAATGGATTATTGTTCTGTGTGCCTGTTCTGGTTAAATACTTTGAAATAGTGTGTGTCCTTCCCCCCTACCCTGAGTGGTGTGCTTCCAGCAGAAAATGGGAGGTGGATGAAGTGGATGTAGCCTGAGGGATGCTGGGAGTACCTGGACGCTCCAGGCTTACTGGGGGTGTTTTGGGGTACAATGTAAGGAAAAAAGATCGTTGCTGATGTCACCTCATCCCTCTTACTTTTGGGGAAGCAGCCTCTGGAGGGAAGGATATTCTGAAAAATGCCCAGTGAATGCCTACAAGGAGTCCAGAGAAAGCCAGCTGTCAATTGAATAATGTGGAAGAGGAGGATGTGCTTCTCCAGCTTTTCTTTAGCAGTACCACAATACCCTTCTTTCCTGACATGGTCAGCCCTGGGCAGTGTTTCCCCACAGCCCTAAGCAAGAGCTGTTCATCAGCTCAGCTGACAGTAGTGAGTTGCTTCGGAGCAGTGGGGAAGCGAATCCCCTGCTCACTTGTGTGGTGGTTCAGTTCACAGAGCACTTCTGGTGTGCGCAAACAGGAGTCTTATGGGAGGAAACACACGTGGAAGCTCTGCTCTGTACCTCCTGGCATGAATTTCCCCAGTCTCTGAAATCCAACCCTTTGAAAGCAATTTGTAAGTCTTAACTGAAGTTGTCTGCATTTCATGGTAGATCACATCCTATTATTTTGAGTTTAGCAGTCCACTATGCTTTGTTACTCACACCAAAAGCTCTTCCAGTGATGTTTTAAGAAAGAACAGAGGAAAGGGATGATGACAATCATGAGGGTTTAGCTGTAGAAAGTGTTTCTAGTTTTATCTGGTAGAAATGGTTGGGGAATCCCAAGAAGAAAAAGGCATTCCTGTCCAAGGGCAGATTAATGCCATGGGATTAAGGTGGCCGGTTTCCTAAGATTCATTTGCAGATCCCACTCTCCATAAAAGTCATTGCTTGCAGTTGTATAACAGCTTTATAAACTCCTTTATAAAGCACTATTGAATTAAAGTATGGATTACTGCCAGGCAAAAACTCTTTATCAATTTGTCCATTTTTGGAAGCTTCCAGACAGCTTTTTCCTTCTTATTTTCCCAGCAAAACTCACTTTCATGAAACCTGCTTGAGAGCCTCTGAATTTTAGTCCAGAACCAGAAAGAAATATATGAAAAACAACATTCATTTGCATTACATCTCAACAGACAGTTTGCTTCTGTAATGTTAATCTGACCTGGGTTGCTCCAGCCGGCAGAAATGTTTTTTTCATAAAGGGATGGTAATCAACCTATTTCTTCTTTCCGGAAGATGACTTCTTCCAGTCTTCTCCAATGTACAGCCTAATTCTTTATCTTTTATCTATGAAAATCTTTAATTTACATAAGCATAAATTGAGAATGATTCACATTAAGCTAATACAGTTTCAATGACACAATAATGGTTTAAAACAGGGAGGATGAGATGTATCGCATCTTAGGGATTCACATATGGTTTGGAAATCACTTAAAGTTTGATTTCTTAAGGTCAGCAATATGCATCTCCTTTAGTAAAAGAGATATTCTGCCTTTTGGAGTTAATTTGCACCTTCCTTTTCAGCATGATTCTCTTAGCTATTGATCAAAACATTTGCATTGTCCATGTAAACACTTCAACAGGGCCAAATCTTCCCCCAGTGCATTTTTTCCTAATTGGCTCCCTTGGAACAGTGTCAGGAATGAACTTTTTTCGTTGTTTATTTCCAGTTATTTCTGGGATTGTGCATACAATCCCCACAGAGCCTTTCTTAATTTTTCACATAGGTAAAATAATTTTCTTGCTTGCTGTTACACAATGTGTTATTTGCTTCACTTTTACTGAAATGATTTTGCTGGCTTCCACACATTTTATACAGTTGCTACCCTGCTATCAGAGCTTGCTGGCTTTAACAATGCAAATGGCTTGCAAAGCATTCTGCAAAAACATGCCAGCCTTCAGTATAACCCTGTTAAAACTTCCCCAGCAATTCTTCCACTGACGATCTTCACTGGTTTTTCTGGGCCCCTCATGCTAATGCTCTTGTAGGTTATGTGGTGGTGCTGGGCTAGTGGCCTCGTAGATGTATTCTGTGGATTACCAATCTGTGCAGTAACGTGTATAAACATCTCCATACCTTCCATTAATGTATGTGGAGAACGGTTTTTCTTCTTCCGGCTATATGAAAAAATAGGCAGTGCTCTTGGTGTCCAGTGCTGTTCCTGAGTCCTGTCCCACTGCAGACTTTGGCTTGCCTGCCTGTGCTTTGTCCATTTTTCTCCTCGTAGCTTCTAAGGGGTTTAGTATTTTGGGGGTGAGTGCTTGGGTCCAGAGGAAACTTGGAAATCTTTCCCAATCTTCCCTTTTCCTTTCCCTTGACTTCTGGTGCACCTGTGATCAGTTGAAGTAAAAATAACCAATTGAATGGCCACAAAATTCCCTGATTGCTGGTGATGACCGTGTTTGTACCAGCCTCATTCCTGCTGAGGAATATCTTTTCCCCAGAGGTAGGCACTGAGGGAATGGAGTGGCACTCATTTGGATCACAGACAGCAGAATCAGGTCCTGTGGAAACTCTAAGCCCTTTTGGTAGAGGTTTTCTGTTGTGACTTGGACCACGTGGCCCCTTGGAGCAAGGTCCAGCATGTCTCCTCAGATGCTGGAAGCCTCACACTGTGCACGAGGTGGGCACGGGGTACCTGATGTTTCTCAGCTCTTTTCCTGGGGCACAGCTGACAGTGCCCTTCCCTGTTTACTGGGAACGAGTCTCAGAGCAGCCCAGCACTTGGTTTCAGCCAAAGCTGCTGCAGCTCTGGAGATGGCTGTTGGGATGGGATGGGAGGCCAGCAGGGATGTGCAGCACTGCACCCCACCAGCCAAGACGATGTGAAAGGCTCTGGGGAGGTTGTCGTGGCGTGGCTGGACAAAGTCGTGGGTGGCCTGCTCTAGTGCTGGTGGTAGTGTTGCTCCAGTTGTTGGGCTGGGCTAGAGACCACCAAAATTCCTCTCCAACTGACATTTCTATGAATCTGTGACATTTGTTTTGTTGGAAAACCAAACAGACATTTAACTAAAGTTGCAAATAAATAAATGAAAAGTACAGAAGAGCTACAGTGTGAAGTAAAAGTAAAAAGAACCATGAAGGAAAAAAATGAGATGAGGGAATGTCCAGATGTTTTGCAATAAATTCTAATGACAGATTTAAGCAGAAAAGAAAGCAACCAAAGACAGGCCTTTGAGCATCTTAAGGGAAATAAGTTATTTATTGAAGTTATTGTTGTACTTAATGGGACTCTACAGCAAGAAGATTGCAGCACCATCTGTTGAAAGCTATAGTCACAGACATGGTAACAAAACAATAGGTGAAGGAGAAACAGAAATGTGTTACAGCTGGGGCAGATGTAGGATGAAATATGTGAAACACAATGAGAAGGTTGCAAAGCTTATTTTCTTATAACTGTTCTCCAAACAAGATGTCTCACCTTCAAACAACTATATCTTTGAAGACAAATCATTTTGACTAAGGAGTCCTTGAAATGTTACTGTACAGCTGACATAGAGGAAAATCTATTTGCCATTGCTGTGGCCCTGTACATACTCTGCAGATCAGCTCCAAGGAGGTGCCATCCCATTCTGCAGCCCAGAGTGGTGACCTGGAGGGCAGGCTGGCTTGTGGTGCCAGCATCTAACACTCTGTGGGTCAATGCCTGTGGTCACTGTTCGTCTCCCAAGGACAGCAAACACTTTCTGGAGAGCTATAGCTAGGAAGTGTGAAGCAACTGTTCAACAGTTACGGGTAGGGGAGGGAGAGAGAGAGCATGGCTCTTCCTCTTCCACTTGAGGGCAGAGGGTGGAGTCACTGAGGATGCATTCTTGATGTTATTTTGGACCCTGAGAAAGCCAGGTTTCTCTTCTCTTCCCCTTTTATTTATTTACTTATTTTTGGTTGCCACATAGGAACCCTGGGGAGGGCAGGCTGCTCGCAGGCCAACCCTGGGAGCTGTTGAGTGAAAATTATGTAAATCCTAAGAACGTTGTGTGTGTGACAGAAGCTGCTCAACAATGATCGTCCTCTGGTATGACAAGGATTCATTAAATGTAGCTGCTTGGGGTCCAAGAAGGGCAAAACAACAGGTGGAGACGCTTCAAAGAGCAGCGGGAATGTGGCAGCCGATGTCACCCGAGCCTCATTTGCTCCAATAATGAGAGGCACAGTGATACAAAACCAACATGGCATTTTCGGTTATGGCATGATAAATGTTCTCCTGTGCTTAACAGCGTATCACATCGTTTTTATTCCTGTACATGGAGATTAAAATAATTTGATACGAGCACTCGCTTTTGCTCGTCCCAGTAGTGGCCAGGAAGTCTTTGTAATTTGGTCAAGTGCATGAGTGAACCAGCTGTTTGACAAAGCCCCTGAAGTTACTGTCATTTGCTCAGCTTCCCACTGTGATGAAATGATTGGGTGTAGCTATGGACACAGTGTGGCAGAATGAGGATCCATGTGCACTGCAGGAAGCACGGTACGTTTTGGTGTCTTTAAGCCGTGAGCCAATCTCCTCCTGGCCAGCTGGAAAGCATAGGAAACCATATGATGTTCCTGTCCTACAATGGCCATGGACAGGTGTATCGCTTCCAGGAGATGGCCTTGATTATTCCATTGGAAGAACAACAAAGTGAAAGTTATCCAAAATCCTGGTGTCCAGGAGACGGGAGCAATACCTGAGAAGCTGTCCTGTAATGTGACCTCCAAAGCTAATGCTTGGATCTGGAGCAGTATGTGCCATCTGTGTCTGAAGGGACTAACAGCTTTTCTGAGATTATTTTGATGAAGAGTTTGTGTCTAGGACATTGTTCTATGAAGATACACTTGGAAAAGTAAGTGCTTTTAAAGTTAACACAATCTTTGGAAGGAAAAAGCATTTGTCCTTCATGGAGGAGCAAGCAATAACCCAAGGATGCTGATTATACCATTGTGACTTAAAATAAATCAGTTTGATTCTGTGTCTGAGTCTTAAACTAGGCATACATTACGTACTGTGACTCTGATGCACATTAACTCTTCTGGTGAAAGTACAAGGGGACGCACTGTTTCACAGCTTCAAAATGTTAGCATTTGCTTTTGTTCCACCTGAACTTAAGATGGCAAGTGTCTTTGCAGCAGAGAAGAATGGTACAACAGGAATAAAACCCCCACAGCAGGTATTGTCTGCAGCGCTGTGTCACGAGCACTGTGTGAAAAAGTAAGGCTTTCAGTTTCCAGCATGTAAAAAGCACAGGTTTAAAAATAATTAATTCCCATCTCTGGAGCTAAAGTAGCTGATTTGTCAGACTAAAACAAGGACTCTTCCAGTGCCAGTGAGTCCATTTTACCCCATAACCACAAATGGAATAGAAGGGGAATAAGTCTGTGTTGTATTCAGAGCTGGGGAAAAAGCAAGCAAGCACAAAATATCTGTGGTTTAACACAGCAAAGGACAGTCTTTGCTTGGGGATATTCAAGTTGAGCATATTGATTTCTGAAGCAATTAACACATGGTTCTTCATGATCCATTTACCCTTTCCACCAATATATGTTCACACAATGACAGTACAAAAGCAGGACTGCTTTTGCTTTTACTGTGGTGAAGATTTTAGAGAGAATAAAAATTATCAGACCATTTTAGACAGCACAGTAAATTAATAAGCACCCTATGAAAAGAGAATTTCTCTCTTTTAGAATGAGAGCTGGAAGTAAAGGAAAATGTGTCAAACTAAAGTGTAAAGGTAAGTTATGGTCAGGGAGCACAAGTGGTATATGAAGCTAATTCCACTCCTTTGAACAGACCTGAGTGAGAATATCAATTAGAAGAATTTTATCCTTGAAACGCAGAATTGTCTTCAGCATAGACTAGGCTTGGAATCGCAAGAGAACAGGCCAATGAAAGATATATCCTAAAGTACAGGTTTGGAGCAACATATAGTTGTGTTTATGGAATTAGTAGTCTATAATAATATTGAAAAATGTATTTTATTTAATTTAACAGTAATATGGTCTTCCATTGGCCAGTCCTTATTGAAAATTCACTGAAGTAAATCGAATTCTTTACCTTAATGGGCCATCTTAAACGTTTTGTGTAGAGTTATCTAAAGTTTATATGGAGAGAAGAAGAACAACAAAAAAATGTTAAGGTATTTTTTCTGTTAAAGAGTGTCTATGTTTTCAGGTTTCTGTAGCATAATATGGTGCAAGTAAAATTGCAGATATAATTTAGACAGAAAAAGGGATCTGACATCTGTGAATGTGTCTGTACCCTGAAAACAACCTGTACAACCAATAGGTTGTGCTCTTTGAAACTATATTTATAATAGCTTTTTCCTGTGGCATGGGAGAAAGCAGACTGTGAAGGTACAAGGTCATCCTCCTCCTGTTTCTTGTGTACATCAGCAGTCATCTTCCAGCAGAGACATTTGAAGATTCAGCTGGGTCATGCCCTCCAAACAGACTCAAATTCAGGCTCCTTTCAGTCGTCAGCTTTGTTTTTCACTTAGGCAGTGATTATTGCAATGGAGGAAGATAAACAGGAGCAAATCCTCTTATTTTCCGTGGCTTTTTTCCTTTCAGACAGCTCTAGCCTGTGAGTAACCCTGTATATGAACCAAGAAAAGGAAGGGAGAGGGGTTAGGGAAGGAGGAGAAATAGCACAGTGAGTCACCCTGTCCACTATCTGTCTGAAGATCTATATTCTGCTCCCTTCTTAAATATAGAAATGATTTCATTGAATTATTAACTCTTGCAAACTAAAGATTAGGTATGAAGGGGGCTGCTCTTGGATCCTGATTCATAGTGATGGTTCTCTAAAGGAAAACTGGAGCAATCATGTATAATCTCTGCAATAAATCTTGACTAAAGCAGAAGATATGTATTTAAAAATGCTTTTATTCAGTGCCTGTCACTTCTGTGTCCGTTAAGCTGTGAGCAACACTAATGACAACTGATAGGTGCTTTTACACAGAGCCTGTGTTGTGGGCTCCAGATCCCACTCAAGTGATGTGTTTCAAAGGGTAACAGGAATTTCCTTTAACCTGTGGAAACTTTGTACCACCCACATAATCTAATAGGCGTTTAATATTCCATGTTTGGAGGCTCACATTGTGCCAACTGCTCCTGGTAGGTTGCCTTACTCACATAGGTGATTTCAAATCATGTCTCGCCTAAGCAAAGGGACAATAACCTCCTCTTGAAATCAGATAGAGGCAAATAACCCAAAGGTATTGAACACCAGGCTTTCAATCCAGTGTGGATCTGTTGGACTAGGTCATTTTGGAAAGTTGGTAAGCAGAGGCAAATAGTCATTGGATCCTTTGCCACACTGTCAAATGTTTCATTACCTGTGTGCTGAGATGTTGAAGATGCAGCTGTGTCAGAAAGGTGATGTAAAGAAATCAGTAAGACTTTGCTTTAAGTGGTTTCTGCTCCTCCAGCATGAGATATTTTAATAAAAACAATTTGAAGGCTGCACTGGTGTAGACTCTGCAGGAAAAGGTGCTGTGGAAGGCACTGTCATCTTATGAGTAAATTAATGCAGAGACATGAATTTGAACCAATGGGTAAATTAGCACATTAAAGAAGAATTTCAAGTATCTGAGCTGCCATAAGTTGTCACGGGAAGAGTTTTGAAACTCCAGGAAATTTCCCTACTAATTTTAGGATCTGAAAGCTAGGTGGGAGTCAGTAGTGGAAAATATTTTATTCATCTGTGGAAAAACAATTACTTGATATCTGCCTATCTCGTAACTGTGATGGTGAAGGCAGATATTCATTTAATGCTCTCCTTCCAGACTGATCGAGTTCTTGTCTGCAGGGGTCCTTAGATACTGAAATCAGTAATCAAACAGTACATCCTTCAGCTCAGAGGCACTGTGGAAAAATATGGTTGCACTTCGAAAAATGTGTTACTCTGTTCCCTTTTACCTTGCACAGGCCAATGGTACGTGTTTCATCTTGGTTTTCAGGAATGGTAAGCATTTGTTTCTCCTTGCTTGCAAACCTTCACTGACAAGTGACTTTTTAATTTTGTAGCAAACTTGTTTCATATTTCTAGAATCAAGTTTCTTATTGATTTTCAGGAGATAAACGCCATGAAGAAGAAGACAGTAATAGCTCTTGCTCTCCTCAAACAAGAGCTTGGTGAACTTCTGCCATGCCAAGTTAATCCAGGCCCCTTTATCCATAATCTGCTTTAATTATTTGAGTTTAACCTTAGTTGTTGGTTTTGGTTTCTGGCTACTGTGCTGGTGTGGTGGTGCAGCAGACCATGGCCCAGAGGAGTCTTCCAGACTCCTTTCTGCTTGTGGCTCATCACTTCCTGTGGCTAAAGCTACATATGAACAAAATCCATAGTGGTATTTGACTCTGCAGGTCTGAAAGACTTTGCCTTAGAGTCAGCGGTGCCCATCCCTTGAACCAAAGGCCAAGTGGGGCAGGCATTGCAGGAGCTCTGGAGGCCTTTATCTGCTTCACTCTTTTTCCTGGCTGTTTATCTGCCTCGTCCACTGAGGATTTTTTGCCATCAGGAACTGTGACTGAAAGCAGGAAAGCTGCCTGGCCACCAGAACCTGTCAATCCAATTTGTTCTTGTAGTGGGAGGAGAATAGAGCCCCAAACCTTCTGAAAAATGGAGACGTGCAGCACATGTGGTCAACCTGACATCGATTCCTGGGTGACGGGACCGTGAAGAAGAGACTTTGCTTTCCCTCACAAATGCTGTTCTGTTTAAAGGGGGAAAATCCTCACTGGGAGACAGGAGAGAAGAAAGATGGTGAATGGAAATAGGTAAGGCAGAAACACACAGATCTCAGATGAATGCCCAATCTAAGCTGTGGTATACTCAGACAGAGGGTGGTGGGAGTGGAGGGATGCCATACTCAAGAAGGAAACCTTTAAACCCTTTGTTCCCCAAACTCAGGCAAAAAAAGGAAGGGAAGTTTGAATTTTATTTACCTTCTTAGTTATTTTGAGGACAAACCTAAATCCATTCTTGCCTGCAAAGGTAGCAAAATCGAATGCTTTAAAGCCGTTCTGAGTGAGTGCATGAGAGAAGGGAGCATATTGGCATTCATACTATTACTTAAATGCCCATTTGTGTAGTGAGGGGGTTATGTGTTGATTAGATATTCCAGCTGTGAGAAGCATGTGAGCATTCCCTTCCCTTAACCATAGCAAGACCAGGTATGTCTTGATCCGTTAAGGTAGGTCAGATATGATCAGTTAATGTAGACAGCGACTATAGAAAACCACTGTCATTTGCACTGCCACCAACTGTTATAGGAGAGTATTTGCAGGCAGAGAGAGATGGAACCAAAAGTAATTAATCTTTGCAAGCATCTTTCTGGACAATTGTTGCTGGTTAAATTTATTAACAACCACTGGGGAACATGCAATTCACACTTTGGATTTACCTTCTGTTGGAAGTAGGGGTTTGGGAAATCTCTGTCTGAACTTGGAACAGGAAAATTTAAAAAAACCCCATAAATGTGGATATAATTTGTTTTTAGGATTCATGAAGAGTTTGCAACAAACCGTGGAAACACTGTGGCTTTTTTTTTTTTTTTTCCCCCAGTAAGGAAGGTAGAGAAAACAGTTTCAAGTTGAAAGTTTTACAGCCAGCATTTGATTTTTATAACATGTTGTGGTTGTTCACGGGGAAGAGCTGAAGACAGGAAAAGTACTGACCCTGGAGAAGGGAACTGTGAACTGTGAATGATCAGTGCAGTCTGATTCATCTACAGCATTTATATTTATCTATGGAAAGATCTAAGGACATCAAATGCTACACTCACCCAATAATGCCAATTATTTGTTAAGGAGTAGATTTGTCATTGTCCTTATTAGTGATATACTAGAAAAGCAATGTCCCAAATGAGATCAGGGTTTCTTTGTCAAGATAAACCACACACCATTGGCCTGCCCAAGGTGAAAGGAAATAGATCAACATATATTTTTCAAAGTGCAATCATGTTTTTCTACAGTCTTGGTACAAATGCACTGTAAATTCTTGCCTGCTCATATAAGTTACACATGCATGCTGATCATGATGTGTGCCTTGCAGACAAACAAGAAATTGGATATCCCATTCTCCAAACTGGCTTAGCTGAGTGCTTAGGCAAGGTGAATATGGGCACTTTGATTAGTTCATCCTTGTTTGAAAGAAGCTGACCCATGAAGAAATCACAGCAATGTTCTGTTTGGAGCCCAGCCTCAGGCAGTCCTGCTTCTGCAGTCTGGAACTGGCAGCAGTGCTTGCAGCTTCCCCTCTGCCCACAGAGCATGGGTAGGTACCCAGAGCTGCACCCTGCACTTATCTTTGCCCTGCAGTACCATCTGGGGCCAAAACCAGTTTTCAGTAGTATTTGAGATTAGATGGGACCAGAGATGGCATGTTCCCATATTTAGTTCTGCTATAGGGAGTGACAAGAGAAGCTGATGAATTAAGGGCACAAATTATCCTTCCCTTGTGCAGTTGCAATTTCCAGTGCATGGAGGGAAGGACAAGAAGGACTTGAAGGCTGGTTTTGTAAGAGGATCAGGGCATTCCCCACCTACTCTGGCTGAGCATACACCTGGAACTGTGCCCTTCCTGCTTACTTTTCTTCTGCTGGATGCCATCAGCCTTAGTGTTCCCTCAAGGAAGGTAATACATTGGTATGGCATATTCAGGAAAGTGAAACTTGCTCCCTGGAGGCAATCTTGTGCTGTAAAAGTGGGAGAACTTACCTTAGATGTTTTTCTTGCCCTGTAGTAAATGGTATAAAGTCAGTTTGCACAGTGAAGGCATTGCTAGCCTGGCAGAGCCATCACTGATGTTACAAAGAATGAAGTTATTCTCTACATGCATGTACTCACCTACCATGTCCCTAATTCATTATCTGCTAGGGTAAACTAGTCAGATTACAAGGACACCACTACGAAAGCAACATCAGCATCATCAACTAGGTTGATGTGTCCTTGGTCCTGCTACCAAGTTCAAGTTAACAGGGAGCTCAGGCTGAGCTGCATATTCTGGCTCTATATATGACTGGTTTAACTGCCTCATTACCAGGCTGCTACCTTCTGTGTGCTGCATGTCTGCTCAAGGCTGCTGCTGCAGGGAGGACAGACAGTCTTTCCAGGGCTGTTTCAGCACTGACTGCCAGCCTCAGTGTCTCTGTGGAGTCCTGCTTTTATGCTTTCATTCTATTAACCTCACAGTCTGTGTGATCTTCTGAAGTAAAGACTGTGTTCATTTGTTTGCTTGCTTGCTTGCTTTTTCTGTGGACAAACAGTAGCCTCCTCCTCCCTCAAATCTGGCAAATAAGCGGCTTCTTCTGTTCCCCCAAAATCACTCCTGGACTCCCTCCTCTCAAATCAAAGGGAGAATGAACTGCCTTGGCACATAGAAGTAGCTTGAATGGGGATTTTATTTTGCCCCACTGGAGATTGAAAGGATCTTTGAATCATGATTAGAATGAGACCTGTTTCTCCAGTGTTTTCTCCAGTTTAGATCCAGAATTTTGCCCAAAGATCTGATCTGTCACTCTAGGGTGGCATTAACCTAGTAGATGCAGATGTGCTTTTTTTGTCATGTGAAGGAAACGGGAATACTTGCCTTGTATTATAGGGACGAGGACAGTGTTACATTGCTCAGATCCCACTGATTTGCAGAGAAGTTGTACATTTGATGCAGGGGAGCCTGTAACTTGTCACTCTCACACACATGAGCCCAGGTGGCCTATGAAGATGTAGACGGCAAAAGATTTGTTAAAGTATCACATAGCAAGTGTATATTATGTGTCTCGCTGTTCTGCTGGTGAAAGAGCCAAAAGATGAAGTCCTGAGGGATCAGTTACTGTATGTGTAACACTTCTGCCAAGGCATGACTGGCAGCAACAGGAGCCACATTTAAGTTTCACCCCATTTGAATACCCTGTGCTCTGTAGTTTGTTTTTCCTGACAGAAACAATTGCCAGAAGAAACAGAATTTTGTCAAGGCAGGGGAAACAGGAGAGTGTCCAAATAAATCCTTTCCTTGTTCCTTTTTCCTAAAGAATGTCTAAATTAAAAATTTTAAAACAAATTTACCTTAAAAATCTGGAACAAGGCCCTCCTTATTCTCCTTTCTCCACCTCCTACAGGCTTTCAGTGCTGCCCTCTTGATCTGGAGGTAGTTGGGAGACCAATTCCTTTCACCCCACCTCAGAGGAGCTGAATGAACAAAGCAGAGCTGACTGACTCAGGCTTCCCTACACTACACTGACTGCAAACTGATCCTGACTTCGTGACAATGTTCCATCATTGTTAAAAACAGTACCCCACAAATGCGGTAAGAATATACAAATATACAAAACAAATGTCTTACAAGCCTTTGATTTCATTTCCTCCTTTCTGAGATTGAGAGGTTGCCCTTTCTCCAGACCCACTGCAGTCGGCTGGGTCAAACATTCCCCACTATGTGGCACTTAGGGACATGGTTTAGTGGTGGCCTTGGCAGTGACTCCATGATCATAGATATACTTTCCAACCTAAACAATTCTATGATTCTATGATGAGGCAGCCTCTGCCCTGTCGTGAAGACGGTTGCAAACTCTCTGTAGCAGGAGACAGATGCAGAAGCCCCTAAGTGAAAAGATGCACAGAATAGTGCCATAAACCAACACAAAGATGTTGTTCTTCAGGAAGAAGGCTTTCCTAGGTTTTGGTCTGAAGCAGAGAGAGAAGGAAGAGCGAGAACAGAAAAATAGGGACAAGAAGCAGAAACAGCTGTGAAACACTGATGCCAAGAAACAGAGAAAAACCCTGAAAAAAACCTCCCTTTTGGCAATAGATTCCCTCTGTTGCACAGGGAAGCAGGACACTGTATATTGTCCCCACAGTCTTCAAAGGTTTTACTGCTTTGAGTTTCTCTTCATACCTGGGACGACTTGAGTGTTGTTTGCATGCAGATGGGTTATGTGTTCTCCTAATGTTCAAAACAGTCCCAAAGGGACTGGGGTGAGAAGGGAGAGAGGTTGGGACTTAGGGGGAGAGACTATAGTGAGGCTGTTGGGGCTCAGATGAGCTGAGACTAATCTGAAGGGAAAGGGGAGTTGGGTATTGAGGAAGGAAAGACACAGGGGGAGGAGAAAAACCAGAAAGATGGAAGACTGTGAGTATGAGGTGTGGGGCTGGCTTCTTGGGTCCCTAAAATCCATCCCAGGAACAAGCAGAGCTGGCTTTGCTGGTTCCACCGGCAGAATGAGGCAGGCTCAGTGTCAGCAGCAGGCATGGAGCCAGGCCCTGGCTTCTGTTTTATTTGTGGCAATGATCATTTGGATCTGTTTTAAAGGCAAGCAGTTCTTTAATCCATACATATTATTGCTATCCTTTTTCCTCTTTCAAAGATTGAGAGAAATGTTGTCTGGGAAGTGAGCATACCTAAAATCAGCCTTTAATTGTCCTGTGCGTGACTGTGCTGCATGAGTTCCCCACATCAGGTACTCAGTGATACCTCCTGCCTGTAGGAGATAAAGTTTGGTGGCAGTGTTTTGGCTGGGTCAGGGATGTAACCCTGCAGGCATTTAACATCCTGGAAGCTTGATTAATGCTGAAGGGAACACTGAGGTGCTTTAGCTCACTGCCATTTTCACTTCTTATGCATCAAATGCGTGGAAACATGCCGTGAATGCACAAAGAGGAATATTTAATAGCGATGATGTAATAGCATGGCGTTGGTTCGGTGGCTCTCCAGCATTATTCAACACGTCTTTCTCAGCAGAATGATGTTAGTGAAATGAGATTTTATTAAAAGCAAGCAGCTCAGTGTATATCGTTAAGCATTCAGAACAACATCTCCATTTCCTTTCTAATGTTGTGGTGCTGAAAACACATCCCATCTCAAAAGTGAATGTTTAACTACAAATGTAATTTGAGAGAAAATAATTCTTTTTTCTTTTTTTTTCCTTTTTGAAATCTGCTGAAAGCGTGCATATTATCAGAGCAGCCTTTCTTGCAGGGTTTTAATTTTTTTTCTTTCAAAGGAGCTGCATAAGAAAGTTGTTCGAGTGATTTCTCCCCAGCTATTCTGCTGAGCGATTCCTAATTACCCTCAGCATTTGAAAGGTGAATGGTACTCTTATATAATCAACATTAATAATTCAGCTTAGTCCAAGAAAGCTTATTGCAGCTAGTTCTTTGATGCCAGAAAACCTCTATTAAAGCATTCATTCTCAATTTAATTCATAAGCTCCTAATAAAGCCAGTCCAGCTAAAGTATTTTAACTTGGCTCCCACAGTTAAAAATATAGATGAAATTATTTCAGGTGGGCCGTGACAAATAAGTATTGTAAATTTTAGTAGAAACTTATGTTTTCACTCTGATTCTGATTCTCAGAGTTGTCTTCACTGGGATAACAGAAGATTCCCTAGAAATTATGTGTAAATAAACATACTTTCTACTTCCTTTCTTTCTTCATGCCTTCCTTTTATCTAACTGTCCTGTTGGGTGGAAATATTGCTGTATGAAGTGATCAGCATAAACAGAGGTAAACAGGAGTGATGTTCTTTATAATATGAGCGTGAAAGATCTTGCAAGATTTTCAGAGTGACTTCCCATCACATTGAGACACCACAACCCGCTATTACAGAGTCAGCAGAGTTACTGGAAGATAATGATCTTGTGTTCTTTTATTAAGGTAATAATGGAAAGAACACACTGACAGATTGGTCCTGCAATGTAGAGAATTGCAACATAGAGAAACTCCAGGGAAACAGAAATACTTTACTGGCCTCCAGCATTTTATGATAGAGAATGAGTTTTATCAGGTCTGAGAGTGACATGCCATCAGAAATGTTGATGTTTACATCAGCATGGTGCATGCAATCTAGTATGAACAGAGAACCCCTGAAAGCAGTTATTTCTTTGATACCACTGCACTTTCAAAGAGTAGGTGCTAGAGGGGGATGAACAGATTGCTGTCAATCACATGCCCGAGTTTTCATGTTTGAATTTATTTCCTGCCCACTAGCTAATTTCAAAAGGATAAAGGTAGGTGTTTGTCTTCTGGTGACGTGGCAGGAAGAAGTTGGGAGGTACAAAAGGACGTTGGCAAACTGGAGTCTTTAAAGGTCCAACTGCCTGTTTCCTGCAGGGACCATATGTCACACATACCCATCTTAGAGAACCACGCTGTGAGAGAAAGAAAAATGGCTCCCTTCTTTCATTCAATCTTTAATAATTACGACTGAGATTTTCAAAAGTTGGGAGAGTCAAGGGAGATGTTTGCTGTTGGAGCGCCTGCAAAAATAGTCACTCCAACTCCAGAATATACAAGAAAAAAGAAAACACAGGGAACATTTCTGAAAGGAAAACAGAAGAGTTGCCTGTGCCTGAAATGCCTAATCCTGCAAATGTGTTTTGTGGGAGTACCATAATTTCTCAGAGGTATCATAAAGCTCAGGTGTTCAAAGAATTTTTATCTTATCTGTGGAAAATGATAGTTCTGGTGAACATTTCTTCAAACTTTCCATTTCAAGACTCAAAATAACATATTCACTGAGAGTGGTTGAAAGAAGTAATTTCTATAGGCAGAATCACCGTCTCTGCATTGCTCAGCTTTTCCATATTTCAGAGGGGCATAATATTTGCAAACCCCGTAGATGCATTGGAAAGATCACTGAGTGCTGTGATACATCAGGATGTGAGATGCTGCAGAAGAAGAAAGTACTTTGATTTTTCTTTGTCACTTCTGTAATATGTCCATAAATGTTCTTGCTTCAGTGTTAGCATAATTCTGGGAGTCTGTCAGTGCTTAAATAAAGCACTTCTTACCTACCTTCAGAAATTTGTGATTGCGTGTCTTGGGATTGAAAAACATTTGACTGGTGTTGAGGAAATTGTACTTTTGCCCAAAGAGGGACAATACTCTATGAAAATGATTGTTGTGGGTAACACAGAGACAAAAGTAGTGACTATTCTAGTGAGTTCAGTAGATAGTGGTTGGATTTCCAGCTAAGGTAAATCTTCATGGGTTGGCACAGACCAGGTGCTCCTGGAGTCTGTGGTGGCCCTGCTTCCACAGCCCAGTTAATGCCACATGTTGGGTGTTCCCATCTCCTCCCTGTGCTGTGTTCTATACTGCTGTGTGTAACTTCTTGCCAGGTTTTGAAGTGGATTGGTTTGCTAGCTGAGCTATTTACTTCAGCCACGTTGAAGTGGCTGTTTGTGTTGTCCCCAGCGAGGTGGAAACCATCTAAGAAAAGGTTGGAACTTGAGCCTCCACCTCACTGTTGGCTGGCACCACTCTCCCTGCCCCAGGAGGGTGTTTCTGACATAGCCAGGGTGGGATGGTCTCGTACAGCTTTTCACAGTGGATGACCAAACTACTTTTTTTCCTTTTTACCTCAACACTTGTTATTAAGTTTTTGAAAAGTCATTAGTTGTGTTGTAGCAGTGTAGGTATTAATGATTACTGTGACATTTTGACCTTTAAAAGCCAAAGAAATCTCCTTTGGAACAAAATGTTTATTATAGGCTATTTAGTGGTGTTCATTTCACGTTCATCTATTCAGCATTATGCTTCATTAGCTGCAGGCTTGTTGTATGATGACATATAATCAATCAGTCATGTACCATTTTTGGATATTCTGCACATAAAGCCAGATTTGTTTGTTTTAGCGTTCAGAGTGGTATGCATTTCTCTTGTGCTTTTGCAGCACTGAACCACTGATAAGACCAGTTGTTAGTCTCCCAGATATCTGTCTGCTCAGGAAACTGTATGAAGAAAACAAACTGCCTCCTTAATTAGAAGACTGTGACTACTCCTGATTTGAATGACTGCTTATCCTTTTTCTCTCAGATTAATATGTTATTACTCACATGGGAAGTCTGATTGTTTTCAATGGGAATTACTACTTAGTGTTGTGTAGGAGGACCCAGAAAAAAAAACCTGTGCTTGTCACTGGTTATGTTTGCAAAGGAGGAGGTTTGGTGGCCTTGAGGACTCCCATGCAGGAAGGATGCAGTGCCATTTGGAGTTCTGGCAATGGTACTGGAGAAGCCCTGTGAGCCCCAAATCCATTGTGCATTTGGAGGGATGGCATTGTAAGACCTTTCTTAAAGATGAAACATTAGTTGTTCCTTATAGCTACTTCTTGTGAATAGTTTATGAACATTATGGCTGTTGGGAAAACAACTGATTTCAGGAGAAAAGAGAAAGGAATGGTAAGGTCACATGGAGAAAAGAAGTAAATTAGGAAAATTGCTGTTACTCCAAGCAACCCCTCTGACCCAAGAAAGATGTGAGACTTCTACCTACTCCTTCCCATTGAATTTATTTGTCTGCGTGCATGACATTTCTGAGGCTTGGAAAATATGAGTGCAGATCAGGAGGGAAGTTGTTGGAGTTCCCTGCAGCAGTCAAAACTAAAGGTAGTTGTTAGCTCTGCATGAACATGAGCTAATTCAGAGTCCCTGCTTCATTCCAGTTCTTACTGGCCAAGAGCAGCTGTGAATAGACAGAAAATGATACAGTGCTGCAGCCAGTGCCCAAGTTATAGGGGTAGTTAATCATCAGCTCAGAGAGACATGCTCTTCTTCTTCCATGTAGCTGCATTCTTAGCGCTGCTCTTTGTAATCTTGTGACTTTCTCTTTGTGCTGAATAACAGAATTATTTTGTTAAATCCAAGTGGAGATACATTGAGTCCTCACTACTCAAGAGTCATATGATGTTGAGCAAAAAGCCAACAATTCTGCTATTGGAAAATGGGGCTATGAAATACAGCATTATCATCTGAAGCAAATAACCCCACTCATTTTCTGTTTGTGTACATGTACACATAACCTCTTTTGACTTTGAAGGGTAGTTGAAAAGAGAAATTCATTTGCTGTTATTTGAATTTCAGTCATGCCTACAGAGAGAGTGTCCCTTTGGGATGAACCTGTAAGCAGTCACTATCTAAAAAATAAAATTGAAGTAATGGTGAAGTTGAGTGGGAACCGGTGGATAGATGGAGCTGCTCAAGGTCACAGGAGAGAGGTAAGAGAAGCAAGGTCTCCTGAGTTATGTCTGGTAGAAGAGCTGTTAGGCCATCGTGCCTCCTTAAGACGTGATCCACCTCTTCTGCAGCCAGTTCATAGGCTCTCTTAGACTGTGAAGGCAAGCTTCTGCTCCAAATCAGATGGCAAGAACTTGAGCAGGGGTCTCACAGATATAAGGGCAGCATTCAGTGCAGCAGTCTTGGGACACTCTGGGTATTACCCAGTGCAGCCATGCTTCAGCCATTTGGTGCATTCGCACCACACTGGAATATGTCTTACATGTGGTGGAGAAAGAGGAACACATGGGGGCACAACATAGGATGTTGATTTACACTTTGATTCAGCATCCCTGGGTTCTTTTTTATTAACTCTGGTATGGTATTTACGCCTATGGGTGGGCAGAAGTGGTAGCTTCATGTCTTAATGAAGTGTCCACAATGATCGACAGATGTAGAAGTCATCCTAACNCGGGTGGGCAGAAGTGGCAGCTTCATGTCTTAATCAGCAGCTTAAGCCTGCTAGTCATTGGTATCCACAGTGATAGACAGATGTAGAAGTCATCCTAACAGTTAGCCATTGGCTGTCTGTTTGGATAAGGGAAATGCTTCACTTTATCCTGAGTTATGTTAGTTTACAGAGAAACTCTGTTGTTCGAAGAGTAACCATTGCTCCATCTGAACAAAAAACTGGCAAATGTCCCCAGTAGTAGCTTGGGCATGGTCAGAAGACTAGAAGATATAAGATTTAGAATGAAAGGATATCTGTGTATTGTACAGATACATGCTGACCCATCATTTTCCCCAGCATTTGGCCAACTCCATTGATGTGAGCTGACCACAAGTGAATAGGACAAAGTTTCTGACTCTCCCTCTGTGTGTTTTCTCAGCTCCATTGGAAAAACTTCTAAGAGCTATTTGCTGCTAATCATTCTCAAGCAACGAATGAATGGAAAAGTATCTTACTAGAATGATTTACTGTTCGTCACGCATAATAAATGAATAGAGTTGTTCACTGGCAGTCACACATCCCTGGCTAATCCTTTTGAAGGTCACTCGTACCAGTCGCCAATCTCTCGTCACAGCTACTGCATGTTGAGGATAGGGAGCTGTATAAAATATTGGGATCAGATCCGTCCACTGGTTTGGGCTTGTTCTTCACCCTGATTCCTACACCTCACATCAGTAAGGACTAGTAAAGGGAAGACCAGAAGCAGATGAAAAGGTAGTAACACTGTTTGAATTATTAAATCATCTCAGCCCAAAAGGAAAAAGCTGCCAGTGTTAATTGTTCTCTAGGGAAGTCAAAGCAGAACAGTTTGTTCTGAGATGTCCTCTCATGCCCAGATATTACACTAACCAGGTTGCAGGGCATCTGCAACAGCTTCCTCTTGGTGCAAAACCATCTGACTGGAGGAGAACTGGATTGCAACATATTATTAGTTTTTTTATTACATGCTACTTCAAGTTCTTCAGAAAAATCCCCTAATTTGAGTTTTGTGTTGTAATTTCCTTCCTCGGTTCCTGAGTCAGACAACACCAGAGGAGAACAGCGATGTGACCTCACTGACGAGAAACCTCCAAGGAAATTAGTCTACTGTAATGACCTGGAAGGTGTCCTTGGGCACTGTTCACTCACTGGGACTAACAGAGACTCAAACTGTGTTACCACCCACCTCACAAAGCTACAGCAGAGTCTGCTGGTGACTCTGTTCCCTGCCACAGAAAGTGCTAAATGTCTATGGATCGTTTGCAATGTACTAAAATTATACCTTGTGTTTCAGCCTAAGGGAACCCAGACCGTATCACCCACCCAAGGGCATATTGCATACCAAGGAGGGGCTCTGATCTTCAAGCACAGGGATGAGAGCTGTGGATAGTGACATGATAACACATCCCATCTTGACAAGAATTTTGCCTCCTGAGGGATGTGTGAGTCATCTGATGTAGACAGGTATAGAGCTGCTGGAAAAGGCCAGGTTTGTTTCCCGTTTCCCATAAGTGTGAGGTGATCATATAACCTGACAGACAGAAGGTAATTAGAGAGAAACTGAAAAACTTGGTGTCTTTCTTTCTTCCTGTCTCCCTTTGTCTCTTTAGATAGTAATTCATTTTTGGTTCACTGCTCCTGGGCCTCTTCTGGCTTCACTGGTGTCCCTGCAGTCTTGAGTGACTGGCTTGCTGCCATGGTTAGGGCTCAGTCTTTTGCCTTTTTCCAACAGGTTGGCCAGGTATTGATCCTGTTATTCTGAAAGATGCAGATCTTAATTAAAATACTGAATATTCCTGCTTGACAGCAGGCCACTGTTTAGATTTACAGACAAGGAGAACTGAGTAAATGGTGCCTATTTACAGCATGCACAGGGCATTAGTGTTCACTGATAGCACTCCTGTTGTCTGTGGAGCCAGAAGCCTGTTTACAAGGATGAACCTGAAGCCCTGGGACTCCATGAATCGCTGTGGTTATCCACTTCTTTTTGCTCTGGATTCAGAGCAAATCCAGGTGAGTGCAAACTGCTGTTATCCATTTCAGGAGCCATGATACACTTACATTCTGTGCTTCAGAAAATAAATACAGGTACACTCATGTGTCTTAGAGCAGATTGAGTGAGTGTACCTTGAGAGAAATAAAAAACATACAGGCAAGGAACATCATTCTTGCAGAGGCTGTGCTTAATCCACAAAATGACTCTCTTCTGTGGGTTAAAGTCAGCTCCCATGGTTTCTCCTCTCCTGGAAAAGTTTCCCCAGATATCATTTCAGGTAGAGGGCCACAGGTAGAGATTTCAGGTGTGGGCCACATCATGGGGGTTACTGACTTGCCTGCCTCCTGTCCTGTCTCTGGGAGTGTGTTTGTGTTGTGAGTGCTGTACTGGTGAGTTCAAAATGCAGGCAAATTTCAAAGGGCCCAATCTGCTGCTCTGCAGATTTATTTTTGGCAGGCTGTTAATAAGTAAAAGGACAGTGAAAACATAGGTCACAGAATACAGCAGTATCCACTCATGTTCTTCTCCACTGGGCTCAGTGGAGTGATGCTAATCTGGCCCTTTTCTCCTTCCTCTGCAGACTTCCATTTCAAAACCAGTTTTGCATGCATTCAGGTTGTAGGGATGTGGGAGTTCAGTTTGTTCACTTGACAGCTCTGAAACCTGACAACCCCTTCAGAACCAGAACAGAAACCTCTTTCTCTGTTTCCTCCTACAGATTCTTGTTTTCAGTTGTGGGGAACAGTCCCCTGAGCACATCTTAATTTTAAAAAAAAAAATTTTATTGTTTGCTCACAAAAAAAGACACTTTCCCTGCCATGATATTAAAACCAACCAAGGAGCTCAATGCCACGAGTCCCACTGCAAACACAGACCTTGACTGTGATGTCAGCCAAGCTGATCCCTGCAGCTGTGCTTCAGAGGCTTAGCTTGTTGTTATCAGGGTCCAGCAGGCAAACAGCACCCTGAACTTGGCTGCTGCGCAGCTCCATCTCTAAAATCCTCCTTCTCACCTCCCTCCGAATTAAAACAACTCAAGCTCTATGCTAGTCAGGTGGAGGAGACGAGAATTTTGGAAGTAGGCTAGACTATTTCTTCTTACAATGCTTAATTGCCCTCTGGAAGCACCCTCATTTTGTTAAGTCACATCACTGTTGCTCAGCCTTCCCAAGGCACCTGGCTTATCCTTCTGCTTCACTGGCATTGTCCTTTCTTCCTCTCCCCTTGCCACACCGTGTCGTTGCTACTTCATCTGCCGTCGTATATTCTGGCTGTTGCCTCTCCCTCTTAAAATCCCTCATCACTTGGTATTTTATTATATGGTACTGTAACAGAGGAGACAAGCTGAAGGAAAGAGTGAATTTTGTCATCATTACACCAGACTTTAATAGGAGGGGTGATGGCAGAAACCCAGGTGGAAGGAAAGCATAGGACAAAGGGACAGAGAGAAGGAAAAGAAGAAAGTAATTGTAACCTGCCAAGCAGTGGCAGATAGCAAAACCAAGTAGAGTCAGTCTCACAGTGCAGCCAATTATTCTGCAAGTAAAGATATGAGAGCAACTAACAGAATCTCTTGCCCCAGGGTTTATTTCTCCTTATTTATATCACCATTACCAAAGAAACACGACATTGCAGAACAACTGCTTGCTTCATTACAGGAGCATGGAGTGGTGAGTTGTACTGAGGAGGAGGAAGAAACATGAAGTGGGATATGAAAAACTGTTTTTTTAGCATGAGTGAAGGAAAAATGTGATTGAAATAGTCTGAAGTGGACACAATAACTAATTCAAGATAATGATGTTGAAAGAGGCACTGTTATTCCGAGTGATTTTCGTAATGATGGAAGTGAATCCATGCTCAACCCTGGAGTCTCTTATTTAGAAGCCTTCTAAATCATCTATTACTGGCAGTAATGGGGTATCTCTCCCTGAATGTTTGGGTTTTGGTTTATTACCTTCTTTTTTTTTCATGGCAGAGTGGTCTAGATTTTCCATACATTAAATTTTCAGTGGGAAAATTATTATTTGCTTACACTTATTAAAGAAATTCCTCTGCAAATTTCAGGGTGGTAACTGAGAGCCTCCAATTTCTATTTTGAACAGGGAGGAGTCAAGAATATTTCAGATATTCCTCAGCCTCCAGGCAGGATAAAACGTCAGATTAACAATGTACTGGGGATGTTAATGGAGAAGCTGGAGAGTGAAGACAAGCCTTGTGCTCATTTCTAACACTGGGCATTTATAAAACACTTTGTGCAAAATTGATTTCCTCTAGAATGTTGTAGCTGGTGTCATTCTTACTAAAGACTGGATCTGTTGAGCACATGAGGCCACGGGGCAGCTGGACCACCCATGACTCTTTGTGCTTTTCAATTATTTTGTTATTTACCAGAGGGTACATTTTACCATACTAACATGTAGGAAGTTCATTTTAATTCAGACAATTTTACAACTGTCTCTTTACAGAAATGATATCAGCTCTAAAGTAATTTGTTAGGATTTGAAGTAATGCCATAAAAGAGGAAATTTTATCAACTGCAGTGGTTGATAATGCCCCCTAAGTCAGTACAAAACCATTTGTAAGTTAGTATGGCCTGTGTAAGAAAAGCAAGAGCAATACTGAATTACAAGAAACCAAGTTCTACCAGATGTCTCCCGTGCTGTGTAGAGGAAGCCTGTTTAGCCCACATTTTCAAGTGCATGTCCAGTTTGGAGCTTCTCTTACGAATCCAGGATGAAACTTGATTTTTGCAAATGTTAGGGCCTCAGAAGCTTTTGTGGACTTCTGGAGGATTTGCAGACGGGGCGGAACACGTTGAGAAATGAGGTACTCTTTTTCTCACACTTTCCAAAATTACAACATCTGGTTTTAACGCTCAAGCTTTCAAGTACTTTTCATTAAAGCGTGCAAGAGACCACCCAGAATATCCACCAGCCCCAGCGTTAAGAAACTCATCTTGTTCTTCTGGTGTGACTTTTTTTCTCTGTTTCTGGTTGTGAGAAGAAATTCATCCTGAAGCTGGAAGAATATAATCAAAACTTGTTATGACAAACAGCATCCAAACATTGACATGAAGAAGGGTGATCTCAAGTTGTATTAATGGCAACAAAAAGTTGCTTTTCTGCAGGGATTGCTAAAGTCTTACAAAGAGCAGTTGAAACATTGTAACTGCTACAAGAGACAGTATGTAAATGTTCTTGCAGCCATATTATATAGATCAATAAATTTGCCCCCAGATGTTAGTGACCTGGCTTTTGGAAACAGTTAATTCTGGAAATTAAGCCACCTGCAAGTGACCAAATTGATATCATGAATCAGTGCGAAGAGAGAAAATTGATCTCTGTGGTCTGAGATGTGGCAACTGGACCGAGATTCCTCTCTGTGCCTACCCTGCCTACCCCTACTCCTTGGTAATGCTCCTTGGTGATAGAAAGAACAGGAAGAGGAATTAATGGTTACATTACACTGAAGTGCAGCTGTACGATCTGTAGTCACCTCTGGCGGGAGAAACCAAATGTCAGGGACCACCAACAGGATCTGTAAGGAGCAGTCATGCATTGCCATGGACTGGTCCCTGCATTGTTCTTCCCTTTCTCTAGCTTCCCCTTGTAAATTGCTCCTGCGCACATTTGACCCAACATATATGGAAATAATTAAAGCTTTGGAGAGGAAGTGTTTCCCGTGATAAACCAATTCTCTCTTGGTGCTTAAGCGCTGTGGAAAACTGACAACAAATTGACTCTGACAGGATTAGGGATCCCCAGTGAGGGACTGTGTGGAATCTTGAGAGACACCTGCTGCCCCTGCAGCTCTGCCCCCGCACCCCTGCCTCTCACACTGCAGAGGCTCAGCCCGACCGCCTGCTTTCTCATGTGAAGCAGCATGAAAGCAGCTTAGCAAAACAGAATTATTGTTGTGCGAGGCTGGCAGGACTTGCTGAGCACGAGCTGGTGTCAGAACAGTGTCATTGTTGGCTGTGGCAGTGCAGATCGAGGTGCTGGCCAGTGCTGTTGGACAGGAATGTTACTTTTGCCGACTAACTAAAAAAATGTCATTGAGTTGTGCTTTCTACACCTATAGCAGTGGCAAAGACCTTCCCTTTTTTTTCACTTTCGAGGTTAAAGTGTTGGGCACCTGAAGAAAACTGTAAATGAAAACCAGTAAGACTGTATGTGGGGAGAGCGGCTAATTTCACCATGGCGTTAGCCCGGTGAAATGTTATTTCTGTTCAGCCTTCTCTAACCAGCAGTGCTGGATTTTGAGTTTTAAGCTTTTTTCCCCTTCTCTCCTCAAACACTGAGCTCTTCTAGAGCAGAATCCCACTGTTTGTGCTGGATGTGTCTCCTCTATGCAGTGAGACAGGCTGTAGCAAAATTTATTAGACCGCAACATACAGTGGATCATTCCCTTGGTGGTTCACATAACCACGCAAGAGCTGGAAGGCAATGGCACTATCTGCAGCTTAATGGCAGCCACCTGAACCCACGAATCACTAGTCACATGGGGCTGGCAGGGAAATAAAGGCTCATTGCCCATCCCTGTCACAGCTGTGACAAGCCAAGGTGTTTTAGGCTAGCAGTGCTGGAAAACACTGGGTTGCTCAGCCCTGACTGTCTGCAGCATCTCAGTGTTGCGGCTTGTGATCAAGGATAATGAGCAGTTTGATCTGACTAAAACCTAATGCTGGCACCAAGTAAGATTTTGTGTTTTATGGGCTTGTTATAATCCTGACATTTTCAAACCTGCTGATGCATCCACACTGTTTTATCCTGGGAGAAAACCCCCAGTGAAATACTTTTGTCCTCTGCAGTGGTTATCTCAAACCAAACTCTGCTTGTTTTGACTGGGTTTTACTTCTGCAGGTCCTTGACTGCTGTCCCAGCTGTGGGAGGGCAGTAAGTGTTGTTGTGGGAATTGGGGAGGGAGGTTTCTTTCTTTGAGCCTGGTGAGCGAAGCTGGGACTGGCAGTGTGATGGCTTTGTGATACTAGACCCTATTACAAACATTTTCTCCTTGCCTTTAAAAACTATAATGCTTAGGGTTTGTTGCTGTTGTTTAACTGGATATGTGGTAATGTCTTACAAAGCTTAAGGACAAAATTACATCTGCAGAGACTTCACCTGCTGAGCCTCTATTTTAGGTGTTTAGTGTAAACTGCTGGGACATGTGCAGCCAAATCTGGAGCTTTATTTTCTTTCAACAGTGTGCCAAACTAATGCATTTGAGTGTGTTATGTGTGAACTGTGGTAATTTACTTCTGCTGAACAGATTTCTCCTTGCTTTCCTTGCTCTGTAATGCTTCTGTCTTGTTTTATTAGTAAACCAAAGTCACCTTGGGTGGAGGAAACTCAGTAGGTGTAGGATTGGAGTTGACAAATCTGCCAGGTTTTCCTGGGATTAGTAATTCCTTGGGTTTAAAGTTCATTAGAGAAAAATACTAATGATAAAGAGCTGTCCATACTAACCAGAGGTTTTGGCTGCCCCCTGTGAGAGTCGGAGGGGCCCTGATGGCAGTGGAGGCTGCTCTGAGGGTCCCAAGTTTGTGGTTTCTCCATGATCCAATCCTTACTTAAGTAATAATAATATTCATTTAAAAAAAAAACTCATGAAAGCTATCAGTGCAGTGGATTAAATCTGGTGTTTGGGCCTTGTGGATTTGTTGTCTGGTGTCTGTCTGGGTTTGAATGCCAAATACGGTGTTTTGTTGACTGGGACTATATCCTGCTACTGGTGGATTTTCCTGGGATCTTAAGGAGCTTGCTCTGACTTTGGCAACAAAAGGGAAGCTAAATGTTCCTTTCTCCCTTCCCTCCCTCCAATATAGCTTTTCTTTAAATGGAGGCTGATGGTGCTTAGTATTTCTGAAAGCATTTCCCTTGTTTATAAATATTTGATGGGTCCAAGACTTGACCATTGGCAACATGAAAAGGGCTCCAAACTGGCTCAATGGTGAAATCTAGGAACCCAGCCCTGACAAGAGGATCAGAGATGGGGGCGAGATCTGAGGACAGTGATAGATGGTAGCTGGGAAGAAAATGGTGAGGAAAAGGTAGAATAGGGGCCAGAACATGAAAGACAAATTCAGCAAACAGAGTGGACTTTGGGCACAAACTGATAAGAAAGCGATTGGCCACTAGGATGAGCTGCCATGGAAATTGTGGGCATTTTATCTTGTTTTCAAATCATGAGTACCTGCCTGGCCAGAGGATGAATTTTGGCTTAATCTGTCCTTGGAGATCAAAATCAGTGATCTGTTGATGAAGTCTGAGAATTTGTTGTAGGCTTGAGGTAAATGCTAGGAGCTGATAGCACAGCGGGATTATGACAGGCAATTATTCCATAATTCCAAATGTTGCCTCCATTCTGCTGTTTGTATGGGGTGGCTGCCGTTACTCCAAAGTCTGGTTTATGCTGGCAGGATGTTTGTGAGCCATGAAATGGTACATCTTTGACAGGAGAAAACACTGCCATGTTTTTAAATCCGACTGCACTTTGTTTTGGCATCATAATGCCTTTTGTACTGACATCAAATAAAGCTTTAGCTTGTTAATAGATTCTGCCAAAAATCTGTTGTTGTTTATTACAAGCTTGTGGCCTTATGATAAAATTTTCAATTAGAACAACGTAGATTTTTGAGAGTTTTTTGCATTTTAAGGCCCTTATGTTTGGAGGAGGAAGACACGGACCAGAAAAGCATAAGCATTCAGGTCAATTCTTCATGTAGTTCTTGCTTCTCTTCCCAAGAGAGAAATTGGAAAATTGAAAACATGTTAACATTTGCAAAGTGTTTCTGGTTTTGTTTTTTCTTGCTTTGAAATTACATGCTCACTGCAATTGAAAAGAATCAACTTGTCTCCAGTAAAATTTTCCTTTTGGTGTTTTGTGAACCTTTAATTTCAACTGGAGATTAGGATTTCTGTTTTAATAGCTTTATCTGAGAAAACATTGAGGGGAGTGTATCTGGATCTTGAAAATGGAGAAATCAGATTTTTGAACTGCTTTCTTTTCCGTTTTCATTTTAATTGCTGAAATTATCTAAAAAAATTTCTGAAAGGTGCTTTTTTTCCCCTTCCCTTCTCCTCCCACCCCCCCAAATTGCCATGGAATGGGCCTGATAAGGATATTTGTCTTGGCATAGACTGCTTTGGATTCTGTAGTGCTGAAAAGTTACTTTGCAGGACTTCGTTGTGTTTTCACAAAACTGGAATGAAATATGATCAAAGTACTGGTATGTTTTGCTCTCAGATGGGTTTACTTCAATTGTAACTTCTTTTTTTTACCCCGATTTAATCAGAAAAGAGATGATAAAGAACAACTCGGAGAAGATCAAGATCTGTCACACTGTTTAGTCTGGAAAAATCATAAAAAGAAGGCAATTAATGTCTGGTAGCCCTGTTTTTTTAAGTGTAATTTGGCAGGAAAACTTATTCAGGTAGAGAATGGGGTTTGTGGTGTTGAATTCAAATGGCTTTGGTGCCACCTGTGATGATTCAGACTCAGTAGGCTGCTCTTTAAAAAGAGTAGTAAGGTTGGGTGATGCCATTTGGTTACATATCTTGGTTATGGCAGTTGCAGTGCTGAGCAGGACTGTATGAAACCTGTAGGTGGATTTGAGCAGTGAGCATCTTGTGACCTTTTAGAAGGCTGGCTTACCTTCCCAAAGGGCAAAAAAGGCAGGTCCAGAGGTGAGCAGTAGCCCTGGAGAAAAGGGTCTGTGTGCCTCAAGCTCTGGCTGCAGATAAAATATCCTCCTCTCTTTATTGAAATTCCCTTGCTGCACTTCATCAGCAAGGAGACTGTCCACTGTAAACCTTATGCAATTCCAATTTGAGATGGTGGCAGGTGGCAAAATAAAAGATGGTGCTAACAGAAACCATGGTTACAAATAGCCATGCTGTTCACTGGTGTGACTTGGTGCGAGGGAGTTAGCCCTTGATCAAGAGGAATCAAATTAGGTTGTAAAATAATGAACCAAATAAACTGAGCTTACGGAGTCTTTACCCAAAATCATCTCTTCTATGCTGTTCAGTGTTGTTGCCCCTTGGACCTTGCTCCCATCTACCTCCTGGGGAGCTGCTCTCCATTGGGACCTGGCCATCAGTACTGTTGAGTGGTTGACCTGGGAGCCTGTCAGCTGTCCACTGTTCCTTCAGAGGCCATTAACTACCCAGAAATTGCTGGCCTCAAGTTGTCCTTCCCAGTACAGTGAAAAACAGCTCTAAGTGCAGCCTGACCTTAAATCAAAACCAGAAGCTTCATCGCAGTTCAAAACCAACCGTAAGGGAAAGGGCTGGGGGATGGATCCATCCTCCACTATCAAGGTAGTGCCAGGGCCCTCTGTCCTTTGCATTTCAATAAGTGCCTCAGTGTGTTGTGTAATGAGACACTAATGCACTACTAGAAATTACAAGAGGGTGGTAGCTCTGCTGGGTGGAAAAACATGTCATTAAGAAAAGGGTGACAGCAGCCAGTGACAAAACTCAGCAGGGAGTGTATTTAGCAACCTGGGCTCCCTGCTGTGTGATGAGGTTAAGAGGAAGGAGAGAGATCATTCATAAAAGAGTAAGAAGTTCTTGCTTGCTGGTAAGTCATTTCTGTCACGCTGCTTCACACAGAACATGCTAGGGAGCAAACCTAAACCGCAGTGGAAACAATAAATGAGCGTGGGGGACTGTGCAAACCAGGTAGTAATTACTCTCTCTTCCTCTCCCTGCTCAACGGTGTTTCTGAGGAACGTCATATCTACTAAAACAATGCAATTAATAACTTTATTTTTAGTAGATAACTCTATTAAGTGCCAGTGATATACATTGAGTGTTTTCTATTACTCCATTTATTTAAGCAGGGTTTGAATTTTTTTTTGCAGCAAGGCTATAGTTATCAACTGTATTTAAGGTCACAGCACAAACCTGGAAGAAAACATCTTCAATCTCATTGCTGTACCTGTATTTTCTCTTCCTGACAAGGTTTGTCTTGTAAGTCACAGCCTCTGTCTCCTACCGAATGTGATTACACTCATTCATACTTTTTTGTTTGTAAAATGGGTGCCCTGGATGTCAAGTGGCTCAGAGGTGACAAAAACTCCAAGCTAGCTGAAGCAGCTCTTTGAGTGCCTATAGCATTTTGAGACTTCAACACATCATTGTCATGGCTAGAGCTCAGCTCTGGAATGCTCTGTGCAGTGAGGGTGGTTAGAAATGTCTCTTTCAGGATGTGGGTTATGACTTTTGTCTTGAACCACCTCTTGAATGGTGCTTTTGGGGATGAGTCAGAATAAGTTCCCTGTGTGGCTTCCCCTTGTGGGTCCCTCTGTGGTGTGGGGTGAATGAAGCAGGATATTATGGGCAAAAGCCCCCTACAACACCCCAAGAAGGCTCTTGAAAATACCTCAAAGAACAAGCTAGGAAGTGACAAGTTGCTTAGCAAAAAGTTGAAAGTGTAGTAGGGTGCTTCTGTTCAGGACAGTAAAAAGTCATGGTTGGAAAGGAAGAGGCCTGTGTTGAACACCTGCAGTTTTGCCCTCTGCACATATGCTGGTTGGTTACAATCCCTCCTTAATATTTATGGAAAACTTTGGAGAGGCAGCAGCCATCCCTGGTAGTGGTGTCTCTCCACTGTATGGATGTATTTGTGGTTGAGGCTTCTTTTGCATTATCCTATTTCTCAGGTTTCATGCTACAGTTACCATCTCTATTTCTACTTCCAGTGCCTTTGTGGGGTTTTTTTTCTTCCTTTTTTTTCTCTGCTTACACTCCCCTTGGTCCTGCTCTGAGTTCACCTCCCTTGAAGTGGAGATTTGTCCTTGGATATTGCTTGACCTGCTTTGCCAAGGCGTTTATCTTCTGCAATGCAGATACCAAACTTCAGTTCAATGTTTCCCCAGGCAGTTTGTTGGCTGAGTCAATGTGTGGGGAGGTCCCTTGGTGAAGTGTATTTGCTTTCCCTGACCCCTCCAGAAATTTGGAGACAAACTGGAGGGGTGGTGCAGAAAATTGGACCAGGAGGTGTGTGGAGAGGGGAGAAACAAGTAACTTTTGTGGTAGCAACAGGCGCTGCAACTGCTTTCTGCTTTGTGAGACTGTATGTGAATTCAAGCGGATATTTATTACTGATGAACAGAAAGCCAAAAAAGGATTGGATTTTTTTGCTCTCAGGCTGAAAAATTTCATGGTGACTTAGAAGAAATTGAATCACTAGCATCCAGTGGTGACTTTGAACTGGAAGGGGAGCCTCTTATTTCATGGGGTTTGGCTGTGAAAGTATCTTGTAAGCCAACCAGTCAACTCCTTGCAGGAGCCTTTAGCTGTATGCCAAAGGCACAGCCCCCTGCTCCTTAATGTTGTTTCTCCTTGCGGAGAAAGGTTACAGTGAAATGATAGTAAATAATGTAGCATGTCTGAAAATCACTGGTTTGAGGGGCAGTTCTTTCCATTCCAGTCACTATTCCATCACTCAGCCCTCACATTGCATAATTCCTGTTTCATTTACTGCTGCTTATGATAGGGGAGCTCAGACCAGCAGTCAAGGACGGTGCCAAGAGTACCTAATCAAATCTAGTCATGCAGATCCCTGTCCGTGAGCTGGGCAAACCACAGAACATTTTTCAGGGCTGCAGCAAAACTGGACTCTGTCCTCTTCCTGGCTTTAAAAGGAGCTGGGTGAAATGGATCTCCAGATGCATTGCCTCTGCTAGTACATCACCCCTCGACCATTAATGCCCTTCTTGCAGGACATTAATGGTGGCTCAGGTACAGCATCTATGCTGTGGGGCTGTTTTTCACAATTGTTCCCCCTGCCATAGAGTGTGCAGTCAATGAGGTGCTGCTGGGACTGATGCCTGGGCAGCCTGCTGCAGGTGAGACTTCCTCGGAAAGTCCTATTGACTACAGAATGAAAAGAAGTGCTCTTTGCTTTTGGAGTTTTGCATGGCTTTGTGGCAGAGATGAATTAAATACATAGTTCTGGGTTCATTCCATTGTTTTAAAATGTGTGTTTATGTTGTCCTAGAGGCATAATTTGGTGCAAGGATGGGTGACTGTGTTACTGCTCAGGAGACTACCCCGATAGCTCATGGAAATGGTAGATATTAACTTCACTAATCTCCTGCATTGCCACTTTTGGGAGAGTCATGGTGCCATGTCCCATGGCTGGGCAGAAGAGGTTCCCAGCCATGCCCACACCACCCCGTGAATGGCCTCTGCCCTCTGTGCGGAGCCTGGGTAGCATGGAGGGGTGGGAGCATTTCCAAATCCTACCTCCCTTGGTTGCCTTTTGGTCCCCAGAAAGGAAGGACAAAAGCAGCTGCTCTGGCAGGACAGAGGGAGCCAGGGCTGGGGCAGCACCTCTCTTCTGCACTGCCACACAGCTGTGTCCTGTCTGTGTCCTTCTCCACAGGGTAGGACTGTGCAGGCAAATCTCCCTGGAGTCTGGGGGGCAGCAGGGCCTGACAATGGTTCTCTCTTTCTGCAGCTCCCAGGTGCTGAAGGAGCTGTGGGTGGGCACAGTGCCGGGGTAAGCCATCGGGCGGATGCTCCAGGTGCAACTGGAGGTGGGAACACAGCTCCCCAGCTTGGGAGAGGTGTCCCTGTGGCTGCAGGCAGCTCTTGAGCAGAGCTACCTGACAAGGAAGAAGAGGCAGCTTGGGGCTCAGCCATCTCTCTCCCTGTTCATTTCTACTGCACAGTACATCAGCAGGAGCCAAGACAGCCTGAATGACCTGTATCTCATTGCTCCAAATCCTGGAGAAGGAGCTGAGCCACTGCCCTGCCATGAGTGTCTTAATTATATTCTTATGTTGGCCCCCTGTATTCTGTCAGAAGGAGTGAATACATCTTGTAGCTGGTCATTGCTCCATTTCTCTTTGGAGTGTTTTGGAAAGAGGATCTCTGTGTATGTGTGGGCCACTGAAGTGCAGCTAAAGAGAGCAGAAGCCTACACAAAGACAGTCTTTCTCATTGTATGCTTTGCTCTCCAGGTGAAAGGCTTGGGGCCTGTTGCATTTGTGAGTCCTTTTCAAGTCATGGGTCTAAATTGCGGTCTCAAAGGGTGGGTGCTTCTCCATATTTGACCTTGTTTCAGCCCCCATACAAGTGAAGTGATCTGTGGCAAGTGCTGGGTGCCAGTGAGCAGAGCAGTGTGTGCGACCAACTGGAGATGAAAAGGGATGCACTCACGTCTAGGCCGTGCCTGTGACGCACATTTTGCCTAACCACAGCTGCTTTGTTCTCAAGGCCACTGTTGCAATTTTAGCATGGTCTGTTCACAGCCTTTTCTGCTGACATTCTTCTGAATGCTGTTGTCTGTGCCCTGCCCCAGCCTTAGCTGCTTTGCACCTTCCTGCCTCTCTCCAAATGCTGGCCAGGAGAGTTTGGTGCTGAGAAGGGCACCAGGGGTAGAGCTCAGAGCTGCATAGTTCTGTGCGACAAGGCCGTGTTAGTGTTTTCCTGAGGCAGGTGGCAAACAGGATAAATCCTTGTCAGCTGGTGCCACTCCATGGGACTATCAGCTCTTTGGTCTGTCTTGGTAAGCTGGATGAGTGGCAGTGGATTGGAGAGGTGTGTCTCCATTGCAAAATTTATATGATCCAGCAATGGGTATTGTATGCACCAGCCCCTTCTACTCTGAACTATTCCTCTGGCTGCTGAAATATTGCCTGTCTCCTCCTGTGACCCATCACCATCTCCCCAGATCTTCCCAAACCTCTGCAATGAGGGCTTCTTGAGCAAACTCCTCTTTTGGCCTTTCACATCCTTCAAGAATCACAGCTGTGCAGCACCCCTGCAAACACTCACTGGGAGCACCTGGGAGGGACAAGCTGCTGCTGTGTGAGGCCATGATGCCCTTCAGGGAGGAGAAATAATAAGGGTGTTGAAAGAAAAGGCTTGCTGAGATGAGAGAGTATGTCAGGACTTGGGAGCAGAAGCCAGATCCACCTTTCACATAGGGATCTTCTTATCTTCAAAACTATACTGGTTTGCACTGCTTTGTTTTACATGAATGAAGGATGCTTTGAGTTGACACATGAATTTTGACTTCTGTAGAAGTAGCAGAGGTTCTTGACCTTGGGTTGCATACGTACAACTGAACTTACAGTAGGATTGTTGCTTGTGTTTGGGGATCACAGCTGAGGAGCTGTGATCCTCAGCTTCACAGCTGCACCCTATGATCCACAGTTTGAGGATCTCAGGGTGCCAGGCACTGCAGGATAAGCACCATCAGCAAAATGCTACAGGAAAAACCAGCTGCCTTAGCTGGCAGCTGCTGGGGAGCTACCTACAGGCTACATGTGAAGGAGAAGCAGCCAACCTGTCAGCCTCATTTTGTAGCACAGCTTAACAGCTGCTGGAGCTGTGATATGCACATGCAGTATCTCACCTCCAACACAAACCGCACCTGGAGCCTGGAGCAAGGCGTAGAAGGTGTAGTTGCCAGACTTGCTGTTCATAGAAAGTATGGTAATCCCATGCATGATGATGCTTGAAAATATTTCTGCGCAAAAAAATGCTTTTGACCTTGTGCCTGCAGGTGTGTTTTTATGCTTTAAGGCATATTTAAGGTTAAAGATATGTACTTCTAGGGAAAGAACTTGGCATGCATTTTAAAGGCATAAACACAAGAGCTTTCAGACAAAGTACATGATCCTATGCTGTCTGCCTCGACATTCTTATCTCCTTCATCTGTTTCATGTTGCCAAATTCATTTGTTGTCTTTTGCTGTCAGTGGAGATAAACCAGTGCTAATTTAGTCCACAGTATTGTTTTTATTCAGTCTTGTACTATGGAGCCAAGTGCTCTGTTGAGATAAATCAGCACCCGCCTTGTTTGTTGGCCCAGGAAGCAATGGAATAAGCCATCTACTGCCATGTTGGGGAATTGTGGTTGTCCTGCACCCATGCCATGTTTGGCCTGTGAAATCAGAAAGGGAGACATGAAATTAGCAGCTGCTACAGTTGTTGCTCATATTGCTGACAACAGTGTTGTATGACTTTGGTGTAGGTGTTTCCTGCAGCTCAGTGTGAGAACCTGAAGGCCGTTTTTCCATTCTGGTTTAACATTTAGGTTTGGGATTACGCAGAACTGAAGAAGCAGCTCAGCAACGTGTGACCTCATGTCTGGGCACCTGCACAGCCTCAAAGATAATGAAGATGTTTTTAAAATGAACCGAACGAAACATTAAAAGAATCCCAAATCAACAAAAATGAGCCTTGCATATGCCTTCTTTGTATCTGTGCAAAGGAGCAAGGCACAGGTTTGCTTAATTGCCATATCCAATTGGAAATAATAATATGGAATTTCTTTGCTGTGAAAAAATATTTCAGATTTCAGTCCAAACTTTTTTTTTTTTTTTTTGTCACCTGAGCATGTATTGGGAAGGAAGACCCCTAAGAGACTAAGAATAATTTCCATCCCATTTGAGAGATGGAGAGGCTGGAGCATCAAGGAGAGAGAGCTACCTTTCTCCAAGGTCTCAGAGCAGCAGAGGCTGCATTTGGAAAGTAGACCCCGATCTCTTGAATTCTGTTTTCTTGCTCTTTCTGTTTTGATATTTTCTGTCACTTCCTGATGATTACCATGCAGTCCTACCATTTCAACAGAGCCAATGTTTTAAAAGCTACAGTAAAAAGTAGATGGGAAAGGTGTTGAAGATGCTAGGTGGAGTCACCCATGTCCTCCTTTCAGATGCAGTTCATAGATCATTAGGAAGATATGTTCCTCCTCCTTCCAGTTTGTGGCCAGGTATGAATGTGTTTGGTCACAACCACAGGGGTCTTCATGCCTTGTGTGGTTTTGAACCAAAACACACCTGTGCTCCTAGTGAAGTTCAGAGGAAAAGTGTGTAGTCAAGAACAGTCATCAGCTCCAACATGTCTTGTATCTGACAGGCTGCAGCAGTGGGTGTGTGAACTGGGACAAGGTTCCCAACAGCAGAGTTTCCCCTGGTATGGAGATACATCTATGGAGACCATATGCTTGCCCTGAGCTGGCTGTTGCTGTCATCCCAGGGATGGGGACCAAAATATGGTTGGGTGGCATCTTTTTGCGACCAGGTATGTGTAAAAATAAAAAAATAAAAACAGGGAGATAGCACCCAACACAACAACCTAAGGGGTAAAAATAACGCAACCCAAACAAACTGAGGGCAGTAGAAAGCAATTTCCAGTCAGCCAGACAACTTTGTTCCTCAATGGATTTTTGTTCAGGAGTTGAACTAGTTGCAATTACAAATTTTGTTAAAAGAAAAAAAGGAAAAAAGAAAAATAGCTCGTGGTGATAGAGAGAAATGAAAACAAATGCTGAACTTGAAGACAAGTGAGTGTTTATGTGGGGGTGTTGGTGAGAGCAATGATATTTTAGGTCATTTAGAAGTCATGTAAGTTGGGGTCTTTTCTTCAGGATTTTTTTTTTTCTGGATCCTCTACCAAACTGAAAAATGCTTTGTTTTGCATGAGTGTAAACTATAGCAATCTTGGATTGGAGGTTATTTGTACAAGCTAGTGTTTGTCAGAGGAAAATGAGAAGCTGTGACAACCCTGCCTTATGCTAGGATTTTGCCTGACCTCCAGCATGGAAGATGATGCATGTTTCTTCCTGTAGTTTTTTGGGGATGAATTTTCCACCACCTGCCTCTCATATCTGATGAAGTCTCAGATGTGATGTAAGAACATGATTTTTCCAGGCTCTTAGTTAAGTGTTCAGGCTGGGCAAATATTGATGTTGATGAGCAGCTAATTTTAGTGCATGTAAATATATATATTATGGAAATAAATGGATTATATATTCATATTAAAAGACAGTTATTAATAATTTATAGTTTATTAATACAGAAATAAAGTCTATATTTTTAAAATGTAAAAAGTTCCCCTCTCAGGCCTGGGAAACTACTCCCTTTGCCTTTGGTTCATTTTGAATGTATGGCAGAGAGTTCCAGGAGTTACTGAGGTGGTTACTTCTCAGATCAATAAACAGATAAATGCATCATGTCCTCTTTGCTCTTGAATTTTTGAAATTGATTTGCAAAATTCCACTTTCTAATCTGTCCCCTTAATCCGAGCTCATCGCTCTGTTTCAAGCTGGCTCCTGATTCTTTGAATGATCAAATAGGCTTCCTCTTTTTGTTCCCCTGCTAAGAATACAAACCATTCAACAAAGCTGCAATTAATTTTTTCCTGTCATCATGTCCTTTTTTTTTTATCAAGGCTTTAGATGAGATGTGGATATTCAGATGTGAAGAAGGCACTGCTTCCTTTTGGCTGGTTGGCAGTTTGGTAGGAAAAAAAAAATGTGTCTAAAAGGGGAAAACTCAAGTGACATAATGTTAGCAAGTTCTTTAATTTGATAATGTGGTTTTGTTTTTGTTTTTTTCGGTTTTTTTTAAATCAAATATGAACACCTAGAAGCTTTTCTTTTTGAGGATGATGAAAATTAGCCCTGTGGGAAACAATTTCTCCTCAGTGTAGCTCTTTAAAGGGCTCAGACAGACAAATTAATAATGTTACTGCATCCTAATTGGAAGTCACTTTAAGGCAGACTAGGTTTTGATTGTGATTGATTTAATAGATCCTCATTGTAGCTGGTCTTGAGAAGCCTGTCTTGCCTTGGTATAAAGTTATTAATACCCTGCTGAATATTGCTGATCTTTGGCAGGTGTGGAGGAACAGTCCTCATGATTTAAAGGGGCCCTGTTGTATATTCTGGTGGTGTATTCTGAAGTTGAGTGCCATCCTGGAGGAAAGGGCAAGAGTTTGTTCTGCAGGAAATCACCACGGGGCACAGGGACCATGATGCCAGGAACCACTGCTCCACTACCTGCCACTCCAGTGGGGCTCCAGGCACCTGGGGAACCTGGGAGCTGCAGGCCTCCCACAGCCCTATCTCTCACTAGGGAAGGATTTCCTTGACTGGCTTGAACCTTATTACAGCCATGCTGACACATGGCGCAGCTGGGACCCTCTGAAGGTACCTTTCCACATGCAAGTAGCTGGTATTTCCCCTCCTCCAGGCCTTTTTGTACTTCTTAGTGCATCTATAGATTTTGCTTGGATACCTTCCACCAGCAACAATGAAGTTGGCTTTAAAGCAACATGGGAAGGGTCAGAATTTGGCCTATTCTCTCTATATAGAAAG
This sequence comes from Pachyramphus minor, assembly GCA_013397135.1. Taxonomy (NCBI): domain Eukaryota; kingdom Metazoa; phylum Chordata; class Aves; order Passeriformes; family Tyrannidae; genus Pachyramphus; species Pachyramphus minor. Next base: position 964,447 of record VYXB01003601.1, read on the forward strand.
AAAGTAGGAGTTACTAAGCTTCCTTTTCTTGATACCCTACTAGAGCACAGAACATTCCTGATCACTGGCTCAGTTAAGCTGCAGTCTAACACTTAACTGCATTAATTTTAGTTTGTGACTGGAGTCTGAGTACTGATCAGAACCATAACGTGCTCTCTGATGGGCTTGCCTTTTGAAGATCGGGGCATCTTTTCAGCAACCCCATTACTAATTCAAGAGCAGTGGATATTAAAATGTCCATCAGTTGCTTTTAATTATGCCTGTAGCAACCTGGAACAGCTACTGATTTGGTTTTGAGAATGCTGTCACTTTTTGACAGGTTAGAAAGAAGCCTGGGCTGGCAGGATGCCTGACCTGCAGAAGCGCCCAAGGTGAGGTGAGAAGCACCAAGGTGAAGCTCGTTGGGGTAATGCTGATTCTTACCCTGCTGTAGCTCATTGCTCTAGGCCCAAAGCAGGAGTGGCAGTTACCTGAGCTGATGTGATCTAATGTTAAAGACGTGTGCTAACCCTCTGTACCCTGTGGGGACGGGTATCACCCAAGTACCCCTCTGCTTGGGGTGACCAAATGCACTGCCTGCTTCAGCCAGTGCCTGTACTCAGGAAGCCACTCACGTGTTGTGGAGCAGCTCTGACTCTGGGTGTGGGAGCCAGCTACCTGTGCTTTCTCTCATGCGACATGGGACATGCTGTTTCAGTGATGTAAAATGCTGCTTGACCTCGTCACTGTGTTGTTCATCAGCCAGCTGCCCTAACAGCTTGCTAAAACTCATTCTATTTTATTTTCCAAACAAGGGAGTTTGGTTTCTCATGACATAAGAGAGCAAACAAGTCGTGTAAGGATCCTGGTGCTCACCTACAGATGAAGGAACATGCCCTGGTCCATGGGAGGCTTACCACTTACTTCAGCAGATGCAAGATTCATCTCTGTGTCTAAGCTCTGATGCACTTTGTGCTGGCAGATGCAGAGAGATTTCCCTCACACACATGATGACTTTACACTGCTTGGCTACACATCGCTTGTACTCATTCCTCTTCCAGCTGTCACATGGCTCTTGTGCTGTGCCAGTGGCACCAGCTCCTTGGCATACTTCTCCAGCATCCCTTTTGAGAGACTCACATCTGTCTCCCCTGCTTTTTGCATTGGCTCTTTTGTAATAACGGCAGTAAATGAAAGATGCAGAGAGCTGAGTCACAGGACAATGATAACAAGTTATTTGTGCTGGACAAATTGATACTGTGTTGCCTGTAGCACAATGACTGACCTCCTGTTCAAAGGTCTGTCGAAGGTGGTAAGTGTTCTGCAGGCTGACATTGCCTCCCACCCCTAAAGCCCGTCCTGCAGCACCACACTACTGACTGTGCCCAAGGTGGTCATAACTGGCTCAGGAGCTGGAGCAGTGCACTTCTCCCTGGGGCTCCCTGCTGTGGCATTTGGTCGGCTCCTGTGGACAGGTCCAGGCCCCCTCTGCCATATCTATTCTTGTCTTCCTCTGCTTCTGCCCTGGGAGTCATCTTTGCTGCCCTGGAGTTGAGTTGCAGGGTGAATCGAAGGACTTTGTGCTCATCCTTCTGGCTGGATGCAGAGTGGAAGGATGCTGCCAGTTCATCAGCAGCATTACGGTTTGTTTTCTGTGAAAACAGTGACTGGCTTCAGATGCTCACCACCAGCTTGGTGCAGATGCAGTGCCTCAAAACATAGATCTCTGTGTCCTTGGGGGTGGTGTCACCTCTAGTCCAGCTCGTTCCCTGGTACTAGATAGTCAGATGACTCATGATAGAGAGCTGATTTTACAGCTAGAGGGCTGGAATAGTCATCAATGGACTATCCTATACTTACATAGCTCCAGCATTGCTCCAAATGCTTTTTTGGAGCCACAGTGACTCAGTCAGGGTGTCTGATTGTGCAGGACAGCCAGCAGCCCCATCACCACTGTGGGAACCTGCAAGCATGGCTGTCCACAGGGACACTTGGGATGTGAGAGTGTGGGGGTATAGAGGGCAGGGGATCGCGGGAGGTTGGGACATGAACGCTGGGGGTTTGCCATGTGCAATCAGACAGTGGGTGGAGATGGGAGTTCAGGACAAGGGTGATGTGTACCCCTACTGAGTGAAGCACAGCCTCAGGTAAGGTGCAGGGGTTAGTACGTGGGGCTGGAGCTGGCAGACCTTGTCCAGCCACAGGAAGTGCAGATCAGGCATAGTAATTAGACCTGGTGAAAGGGGGGGTGTGTATGTGTGTGTGGGAAAACTAATGCCTCTAAAGATAAGAGTTGGCTAAAGGTGCAAATGTGGTGTGTCGCACAAGGGCCAGGCCATGGCCCTGGATTCCTAATTCCTTGGATTCACGTGCCAGGGAGCACTTGTTGGGTTTGCTGTCTCCATCTGTGCTATTAAAGCAGGCTGGCATTTGAAGGTCATGCAAATAGTAAACATGAAAGTACCCCATGTAGGTATTCATACAGAGGAAATAACATTAGAAAGACACTTCTGCAAATGGTCTGAGTGCCAAGACGATCATGTGAATCAGCAGAGGTTTAAGGTAGACTGAAATGAAGAGCTTGTTCTTCTCACACTTGAAACACTCTCTAAATCTGATGGGACCGCCTGTATAGTGTGTGTTTGTCAGCAACAAACCCAAAATCTGTATCTTCTCCCAGTTAGACAAGGTGCCAAAATCTTTCTGTTTTTCCAGGCTTTAACCTCCTTTGCCAGAGACACCCTTTACATGTTGTGGCACCACCAACATATTTTGTGTAAGCAGGTGAGCTTCAGGAGCATCTTCTGTTCTCAGGAGCCTTTGACAATGTAAAATCCCTGAAGGTCTTTTGTTATTATTCTTTTTTTCTTCTGGTCTTGTTTGTTGGTTTGGTTTGGTTTTTTATACAGGCTTACTTTGCAGTTATGGGCTGTGACTTTCAGTGTGGCTGTGCCCTGGATTGCCCAGTGCTGGTGGGAGGTTTTCTACATGAATTGCTCTGTATAAATAAACCCATGACAACAATGATGAAAAATGCAGGCTTTTGCTGTAAAAGTGCATCAGCTGCTACTTATTCTTAAAGAATACTTCCACCAAATCATCACAAATCATAATTCCGTCCTCATTGCTGTGTAGTCTGACAACAGTATTTTTTTTAGAGAGACAAAGAGATGATGTGTAGGGAAAAAGCAATAACTATACAGGATTCTAAAAGTCTGATGAGCAGTTGCCCCCTGGAAAGAATAGCTTTACAGCTTATGCACATAAGTTTTAACTCTTGGCTGCCATTTAAACTAAGTTAATGTATTTGGTATCACTCTGGCTTTCTTTTACCTTCTTCTAGGATGCTGAAGATCTGCTTTTATCTTCTCGTGATGTACATTGGCACAAGCTGCTTCATTGCACCATGATGCCCTAGAGCCAGAGGGGAAAGCTGAGGATGGGAGGGTGCTAGGCTGAGGCTAGAAATGAAGGTCATGTTGGTAGCTTAGGGTGGTAGATCTGGAGCAGGATCCTGGCGCAAAGTAAAATACCCAGCACACAAAAAAGGGTTCCTGTGGCTGCAGGCTTCGTGAAGGGGAAACTGCCTCAGCCAGATTACCCTTGTCTAAAAGGTTGGGCACATGGGAAGCAGCTAGGTAAGGGTTTGGTATTACCTGCAGCTGTCTTTGCATGTAGCACACAGCCATCTTTCACTGCTGAGGGGCTGTGACTACTTTATTGGTATTTGGCAAGATGTGTTTATGCCTTGCCTGTATTCAGCATTCTTCATCAGCCCTCTCTCAACACCTGGAGGATGTTATCATACTGCACAGTTTCTCTGTTCAAGCTGCTGCAAGGTTTACTTGCTCTCCAGCTGCTGTTAATAATGATGTATTTGTCATGTGCTGTTTAATTAGCACAGAGCATGAATCATAATAAAGAGAACTGAGGTACATGTCAGTTGATATACCAACAACGTGGCTGTGAACATAAAATACCTTCATATTCTAGCCACACAATACCACAGTCACTATTATTTCACCATATGGCTGAATAAGCACAGGAAAAGCAAGGCTGGATTGATGCTGCCTTTTCCCTGCAGGCACAAAGAGCAATGGATTACCTGACCTTGGAGGGATAGCTCTTTTTTTTCTCCTCTAGACTTGACACCTGCACAACATTTGATACCTGTTATCGCAGAAGAGCAAATAAAAAGTCCGTTGCCTGTCTTGCAACAGCCAAGCCAAGGGCAAAGCCTGCCATCATCTTCATTGATGTGTGTTGGCAGTGCTTGGCGCTGGCTGGATTAGCTTGTTTAATTTCCTCACTGTGTGGCTTTCAACGTGATAACCGCATTTAAATGTCCGGGGTTTGGTTAATGCTGAAGTGCTTGTTATTCCAAAATGTTGATTTGGGATAGAGCTGCTCTGAGGGGTTCACATCAAACCCGTGGTTGCCATTTGGCTTGCTGCTGGACACATGTGTCATCAGACAAGGTTCCTGCCTGATGCTCTTCAGGCAAAGATGAGCAAACATTACATCCCTGTGTTTCAGGGATGATGGAATGAGCCAAGCGCCCTGATCTCACATGGCAGATCTGTGGCAGCTGTTCTCCTGAATCCCAGATGGACCCATGGTTATTTTCTGTCCAGGCACCTGGCATGCCAAGTGATGTGGATGTCTTGTGGCTTGACTTTGACTTGTCACTGTGCACAGAGCCTCGCAGCCTTCCTTCTGACTGCTCAGTACATCAGATCAGGCCTCCCAGCTGTGCCAAATGGTGGGTCCCTTTCCAAAATGTCCGGTCAGCTATGAGAGAAAAATGCCTTGGCTCTACAGCTGAGGAGCCAAGAGCCTGTTGATCTTTGTGCTAGGATGTGTCAATTCAATACTAAAAAGACCCCAAAAGCTTACACACAGAATTTTCAGAGATGAGTTGTGTTGAGCCTTTCAGTGCTGTTGACTTGTGCATTAGCTGGTGTTTGCAGTTTTGCCTGCACATGAAAATATTGGGTTTTGCTCAGAGGCTGAATTTGCATAAGAAGGAAGAGTAACAAGGCTGCTGCCTACCTGTCTGTGTCAAATGGCATTAGGAAATGTTGGCTTTAAAAATGACAGACAAATACTGTGAGTAAACTAGTGATATTTCAGAAAAGTGTCTGAGAAAGAGACCTAAATGTTTTTCAAAGTATCTAACTGTGCTAATCTTTTATAATTAATGCACTGTTGTACTTAAGGCACAGTAGTAAATTGGTGGAGGCTAAATGTTGTCTTTTCAAGGAGTCAGTAGCCTCTGGTGAGGCTGCACCTTGAGTACTGTGTGCAGTTTTGAGCCCCTCACTACAGGAAAGACATTGAGGTGTTGGAACATGTCCAGAGAAGGGCAGTGGAGCTGAGGAAGGGTCTGGAGCACAAGTCTCACGAGGAGCAGCTGAGAGAGCTGGGGTTGTTTAGCCTGGAGAAAAGGAGGCTCAGAGGGGACCTTCTCACTCTTTACAACTATCTGAGAGGTGGTTGGAGCCAGGTGGAAGTCATCCTCTTCTCCCAGATAATGAGCAATAGGACAAGAGGAAGCAGTCTCAAGTTGCGCAGGGGAGATTTAGATTGGATATTGGGAAAAATTTCTTCATGGAAAGGGTTGTCAAGCATTGGAATAGGCTACCTAGGGAAGTGGTTGAGTCACCATCCCTGGAGGTATTTAAAAGACTTGTAGATGTGGTGCTTAGGGACATGGTTTAGTGGTGGACTTGGCAGTACTGAGTTAAGAGACTTGTTGATCTCAGAGGTCTTTTTGACCAAAATAATTCTCTGTCTATGTCATTCAAATCCCGCCCTTCTCTCTTAGCCCTAATACTGCAGCCACTTATCTCAGTGCAGTTAATCTTTGTTTTGCTTTTTTAAGCTTTGTATTTCGTGGTTGGAGACTTCTGTGACATGTCACTGAGAATTTAGGAGCTGCTTAACTGGATACCCATCGTGGTACTCCACGTGTGCTACCTTCTTTATTAGGCTGGTATGTACAAAGTAGGTTAATACTTGCTTTCTGTCCCTCTCAACAAAAGGATAGCATGCTGAAGTTATTTTCCTCATCATTTAGCCTCATTGAAGACTTCTTAATCTTATGCTGGTATAAATTTTCTAAGACAAAGAATATCAGAGAGCCTTTGTTAACTGACTGCCCACTGAAGCCTTTCTCTTTGATGGGGTAGCTCTCAGGTCTTGTTCTTCTACTCTGACACACTTTCTACAAAACACATAGGAGTGCAATCCCCTCAAAGGCACCTGCTTTCTGCCAAATCTGACTGAAGCCAGACAGTGGGGAGGGTAGGAGAAAACCATTGTGAAAGCATTGCTTGTGTGCACATGGAGTACAATGGCAAAATGTTCTAGTCTTACAAAGCCAGGTGGCAGCATGTGTGAAGGAAGGTAGCACACCTGCCTTGATGAAGTCTCTGTGCACCTGGCTCCCTTGTGGGCATATGAAAATTTGTCCCAATTCATCTACTCAAAACAGCATGTTTTCATAGGGGTGGTACTGCATGGTCATCCCAGCCTTGCATCAGGTTCCTGCAATGCTGCTGTCCTGGACAGAGGAACAGCCCACTTGCTCGGGGCCCTCCAAATCAGAAGCACCCATATCCAAGGGGCTTTGCCTGTGGGCCACCCAGGAGAGGCTGAGCTGCCATCCTCTGGTGGGTGTGCATGAAGAATGTCATAGGTCATCTTCTGTGTTTTGGGACTTGATGTCCTGCCAGCTGCAATTAGGGAGCTCAGCAGGTAGTGCCAGGATGGGGCTCCTGGGACAGCTCCCATACTGCCACATGATGTTTGGCCTTTTTGCCGATGGGACACCTAATGCTTTGAGACAATGTTCTCTGCAGGTTGTGATGGTGGTAAACACTGAACCCAACCTGAATAGTCCAAATACTGTAGCACACTGCAGAGCCCTTGAAAAATGACATCACATGCAAAACAGTGGCCAAACTGGGAAAGTTAGACTTTGCTTTTGGCAGGCAAAGGGGCCCATGAGACACCACACAGAAATGAGCTTTTAAAGAATTTTGTAAGCAAGTCTGGCAGGGTAACCAGTCTTGCCAGGGAGGAACCTCTTATGTGTTTCTTCTTGGAATATTAAATAATCTGATTTTAGGATGAAATTGCTTGCTTCTCTGCATCATGTTCTGTTCTTGTCCTTTTAATACCGTCAGTAGTGGGAGAAGAGAAAAGCTTCATCATAAGTTCTTTATTTAGGCTGTCTGGTCTCCTCCGCAGGGGTGGGCTGGCACTGTCCTGACTGCTGGTCTGTGCCCATGTAGTGACTTGCTGAAGGATGTCACAAACAAGCTCCGTTCACAGCTCCCTTGAGGCTGCTTAATCCTACCCCCCAGGACCCCACAAATGGACAGAATTACCAGTGAGTAGGTGTCTTACAGCCTCCTCTTGCTTCTATTTCTCTAGTCAGTTCTCAACAGTGAGCCAAAAGAAGATGCAACCTGTCCCTCTCTTCTAAGATAGGTTTTTATTACTTATGCTGCATTTTTTGTGTTTTGTCTCATGTGGAAGAAGTTTGGATATATTCTTTCAAAAAGCTTTCTTTCTAAGCCTCAATCAGGCAGAAAGAAAAAGTTTGTGGAGAGAAATAGTGGATGGGAGGGGATGTGTACTTCAGGGTGACACAAATTCATGGACCCTGATGCTGGTTGGCTGGATAATCATGTTTGGTGGTGGCATATTTCTTTCTTGGCAGCTGCAACTTTCATGGGCTTTTTTCCCTATATGCTTCCAGCTTACTCTCATTATTCATCCATAGCAAACTACGTAATAGACTTTGTTAAGGGTACCAGCCATAGGGTTGAATGCTCATATTTTGTCATTGCCATAACTCTTTTCCATCCAGTTCTTCCACCTCAGAACTCTTTTTCTTTTCTACTGTGCAGGAGTTTTGAAGCAGGAAGCATACGTGCCTCTTCTGCTTCAGGAGACACCTAACACATTAGCAGATACTGACGGGTAGTTGATGCCCAGTGATGTGTAATAAGGATCACTGAGGACGGTGGAAGTGTTTGGCCTCAGCCTCTCCTTTTCCTGTGGAAGCAGTACCTTGTGACTGTTTCAGGGCTGAGACACATTCCTCCTTTGCAGAGAACAGCTCATGAACTTTCCAGGGATGAGGACTGAGCTGCAGACAGCACTCCCATGGCTGTGCACAGCCTGTTCCTGCAGAAGAGACAGGACCCTGCTCCCCCCAAGTAAGTTGCTGCCCAGTGGAGCTTGTACCCAGGCTGGCAGCCCTGCAGGGCTTTAGTGCCAAGAACACAAGGGTCCTTTGATGGCTTGGCTGCTCCAGGTGTGGCACATCCATTAGATGGACCTTCTTGGGGCAGAATGAGTGTCATCTCTAGAAACTAGTGGTTGGGTTTCTTTTGTGGTGACAAAGTGAAGTCAATCAGCCTCTGGGGTCTGGAACAGCCCTTAACAGCAAGTTTCCCAGATAAAGTGAATTAGAGATGCAATTTTAAGCCCGTAATCCCCACAAGAGGCCTTGCAATGTATCCAGGCCTTACATGTCCATTCTGGTTTCTGAGCTCAGCTTTGATGCCACTGAGTTATGGCACTGTGCAGGGCAATTACCTACTATTTTTCACTGGTCATAGAACAACTTTATGAATTTTCATATCTGGTATGAATAAAACCATGCTTATTCAAAACATGGCTAAACCCAGATGAAAAGATGAGAGGACACTCATGCAGAGGGAGAAGGCGGTGAAAAAACCCCACTTCTCTAGTTAGAACTTGCACTCACCATAGATAAACTCCAGTGGAAAGGAAACTGTGAGCTGTGTGAAAAGCTGTGAGTGGGCTGGGGCATAAACCACTGAGCCTGTTATAATCCTGGTGTTTTACTAGAGTTGATTGCCAAGTCAAGCCCTGCTTGTTAAAACAGAGAAAACATAAGAAAAGCTGGAGAGAGACTTTTTACAAGGGCAGGTAGTGATAGAACAAGGGGGAATGGCTTTAAACTGAAAGACCAGTTTGAATTAAGAAGAAATTCTGACTGTGAGGGTGGTGAGACACTGGAACAGGTTGCCCAGGGAAGCTGTGGATGCCCTATCCCCTGAAGTGTTCAAGGACAGGGTTGAATAACCTGGTCTAGTGGAAAGTGTCTCTAGACTTGGACAACTTTCTTGGAACCCTTGGAACTAGATGATCTTTAAGGTCCCTTTCAAGCCAAACCATTCTATGATTCTATGCTTATGCTGGGGATTGTACCTGGGATCTGTTGCTGTTAAAAATGAAACAACCTTTAACAACACTGGAAAAATATCAAAACCAAACAAGAATAACTCCTCTTTTCATCAGAATTATACTCCCTCCTTTTGTTATTATCTTTTGTGTGGCCAGGCCAAGAACTGCTCCTTGACTCATGCCTGTCCCGTTGGGAGCAGCTAAGTGAATACGTGACGTCTGCCAAAGCTACCGTGAGAAGGCGCATAAGGGTGGTGTTGTGATAAGTGATGTGGTGACCTCTGATCTCTTACGTTGGCCCCAGCTTGTCGTTCAGCATTAAAGGCTAGCTCCAGATTGTCCTCTACTTCACGGCAGTCCTGGACTGGCCATAAATCCTCCTGGGGTGTTAAAGCACCTGTGTATGGATTAAAGGAAGAGTCTGACAGGGATGTATATTACTGCGGGGAAAAGTTATGAGCCAAAATTAGCACTAGAGTTAGGCATCCTAGAAGAGTTTCACAAATTCAAATGACCATCTTCCCACTCTGCAGGCTCTCTTTAGCTTGTGATCACAGGCGTGGTAAGTGAGATATGATGTATTTATAGCATGAAAGTCAATTACTTGTGATGTGTCTCACAAATGGCACATCTGTTAAAGTGTTCTTAAGCTGAAAATGTAAATACTGTAATAAAAGGGGCATAGAAAGAAGTACATATATGTTGACAAGGTTGAGCACACACTCTGAGTGTAATTTAGGTTTTCACTCTTTTGCTGGGGTTTTGCATCAAGCACTCTTGAGCTTAAAGACTGCTGAAGTCACTGATGTGTTCCCCAAATTCCTTCTCTTCCAGACTCACTCTTCAAGGCTGCTCTTTCATCTCAAAGAGAAAACAAAGTAGATATTCAGAGGCCAAAGAAGGTGCTTAAAAACTTCCAAGTCGATGGGGTCATAGCTGTAGCAGGCAGCTTCAAAGGAAGGCTTTGAGCCACTTATCCAGGAGATGACACCAACCCTGCCCAGCCAGGCAGGAGAGGGATCATGGAGCCACCACTCTGTTTCTGAGCTGATAGGCTCAGGAGGGCAGTTGGTGTCCTTGTAAAATGCACGGGACCTCTGTTAGGGGCAGCCCTGTTGTGGTGGCACCCTGACAGTTGTGACCTGGCTGCCAAGACCTTGAGGCTCCTTTTGGCATAGCATTTTCTTTGCCCTGTCACCTGATTCACCCGTGGTCCCCGTGGCCATCACAGCCATGCTACCAGCAGGGCTGCCAGCAAGGCTCACCCAGGCACATGGGTGGCAGGGCATGGCAGTGAGGAAAACCCACACCCCATCTCCTCCTGGAGAGCTTGTCTCCTATATCTCACTCTGTCGCCTTCCCAGTAACATTGCCTTTTTAAAGAGTAGTTTAAATCAATTTATAGTCTGCGTAAAAAAAAGGAAATGGAGAATATTGTGAATTCAGGGGCTACAGTCTTACATATTTCTTTGGGTTTGTGAGCGTATCTGTGAAAGCACCCATCCTACGGTGAGTCAAAGACTGCCCTCTCCTCCTGGGCAGTTTCTTACTGGATAACAGGTTTCACTGGGAGGTGTCTTCTCAGGGGCAGATGCGTTTCTGAAGTGCTTTCATCAGATCTTCTCAGGCAACTCTCCTCTCAAAACAAACGAACAAAGTAAAAAGCCTCCATCCCTTCCCTTCATGTTACAGGGAGAAAGGGTAAAGGATAGATGCCCAGCAGCTTTTGGGGATGTTGGAACCATACAAAAGGGCAGCGCTCATGCTTCCTTAACTGTTGCTCCAGTGCTAGCCTTATGCAAGTGTGACTGCTCTTGAAGAAGCAGATCCCTTGTTTATAGCAATGCCATCATGTTTTAAAATAATGGTGTAAAAATTGCGTGTTGAACTTAAGAGCTCAGGCTTATTCTCTTTTTATATAGCTTTTTGCTTTTTATGATTTCATGGATCATATAGCAAATTTAGTATGACTCCCCAGTAAATATAAGTAGGCCTGTAGGAATTGCACTATTTCACTGTGCTGACTATATTTCAGGGAGACTTCTGAAAATAATCTCTTTTGGCCTAATATGGTTCCTGCTGACGTCAACAGCAGAAGGCCTCTCTGGATTTCAGTGGTGGAGGGGAAGGGACACTTCAATGCTTTTGAAAATCCAGCCTTTAAAACATTGATGGAGAATAAATATCCACAAATATTCTTGAACTGATGGTTTCCCAATATTCATGTTATGACTACATTGCAACTCATTTGCAAGAACTTGCAGCAAAGTGCTCCTGTTCTCTGGACTTAAGTGCTGTAGATCTCTCTTCTTCTTCCCCCCCCATTTCCCCACCCTTAGCTCTTATCTTGTTTTTTCTTTAAGTCACACACAGGTTTTTTTTCACACCACACAGCTGCCATACTGGTCGAGTGACTTTTTGTTTTTCATATTTGCTCCAATGATGTCACTGAGGGGTTGAGTAGCTGACACCTCATACGTGGCACTACTTTGCCAGGTATTGCACAATAAATGCAAATACGGCTCAGAGGTCAAACTGAAGCGAGGTTCTTGTGGCTTATCAATAGACCTTCGAGGTATGTGGCATGTGTCATAACTCTTCAGAATCCTTTATTTCTACTTCATGAATTTCTGAGCAATAATGGTAGAAATAAGTTTAGAGATTTCCTCTCCCTTCCCTGGTTAGGCTAATATCATTTACACTGCAGATCTGGGTCACAGGTTTTAAATGAGAGTGGGTGTAGATTTGGGGGATAATTTCTAAGTTAAGACCAAGGTATTTTTTTTGTTTTATCCTGCAGAAATATTTGTAGTGGCCTTAAAAGAACCCTTCTCCTTGCTCACAGCTTGCAAATAGAAAAGCAACCTAACCTTTTTGCATCGGTGGTCTGGCCAGCCCAGCAAGGATAGTGGGTTTTTGCTGCCCAGCGTGGCTGGCTGACAGCTCTGAACACATCAGAGCTGTGCTTGGGTGGAACCACCACCAGGGAGGTGGTGTGTCGTCATGCTGGTCTTCTAGGGTCCAGGACCAGCTTCCCAGTATTTCTTTGTGATGTGCTTGAGACATATTTGTCTTTTGCTCCCAGCTGTTCTCTGGGTGAAATCTAGCACTGCCTAGCCTGAGGATGCATCCCCTAGGAGCCCTAAAATGGATAGTCCCATGGTGCTGTATGGTCTGCACTGTTGTGCAGGTACACATTCACTACAGCAGGGTGGCAGAGGAGGCCAGAGTGAGGGCACAGTAGGTGGGTGGGAATTAGCTCTGTTTCTACAGCTGATGTGGCTGCAGGAGAACACAGGAGCTGTCCCCTGTGGGGACATCTAGACCGGCTTTTGGTTTCTGACAGCAGCAATAGGAGAAGCCGTTTAATGAGAACAAAGTTTGACTGCTGCTCCCAACCCTTTTACCCTCCCAAGGTTTGCAGCTGTTGGGATAGAGCTATTGAGTATATTGATCCTTTTAGGACCTTGTATATTGAGTATATTGATCCTTTAGGACTCTTGGCTCTGTGAAACAAGCCTTGAGTACCTGGAGCAATACAGGCATAATTTTGCACAGTCACACCTTGAGTGACTGGTTTTATGCTCTTTGACATAGAAGCCAGAGCCACGTATTTGCATTCAGACCTCACATCTTATTCATGTGAAGTCTAGCCACACAGCAAGTGTTATCCATGTTAACAATCCTCTTCCTTCTTGCACAGTGAGTTGCTGACAAGTCCTCCTGCTGGTCTTTCAAGGGAAATAGAAAAGATTAAAGTTTAAGTATTTAAAAGAAACCCACAGTCTTGGAATATATCAGAGGTGGTGGTGTCATTGCAGAATATGGATTCAGCTGATGTGAAGGAGTGTGATGGGCTACTGCTCTTACTTTCTGGTCTGGGAGGTGACAAGGGGTGAGACAAGTGTTATTTGCAAGCACTTGTGAAGAGGGAACTGGCACAAGCTCCTGTTTCATTGCTCCTGCTGTTTCATATCTGCTGGATGATGAATGAAACTGTTTACAAATATTTGTCTCCCTTCTGCAACATTCCCATCTTCTGCATGTTTCCGGGGCTCTTCCCTCCTTGACAAAGAGGGTCTATAAGCCATCCCAGGAGGCTGTGACAATCCACTGTGTGCAGAGCTTGGGGCAGCTTCTGGGAGGAACATTGCATAAAGTGCTGGCTGAGGTATTTAGGGGAGCAGAGAGCAGCAGTTGGTTGATACGTTTGGCATCTAGTCCAAAATTTTGTATGAACAAACAACATGTATGACGAAGCATTTGCTCAGGACTTGAGTCCTGGCTGCTTCTCATGGTCCCTGGGCTTGAGCACTGTTTCAGTGTTCCCAGATGGGCAGAGCTGAGGTGTGTAACTCAAGTTTAAAGCAGAGGTAGAGTTACATGCAACTTGGGCTGTGTTAAAGGCTCTACAGAGTTCAAAGAGGAGGTTAAGCTGTGTGCACACAGGCACAGCCTTTCTGTGTATTTTTCTTGTCAAATCAACAGGATTAGAAATGGTAACATACCTTTTTTTGTGACTTTTAGATATTTGTTTATTTAATCTTACTTATTCATGCTTGATTGGAAGGAGATCAATTTAGAGTCCTTTTGACTTTGGCTGGTTTTGGATTACTTTTGTAATGCTGTCTCTGTGCAATGGGAACTGGAGGGTGCATGGGATCCATGAGTGTGCTGGAGGCCCCACTGCTCACTCATACATAAATGTATAGTGAAAGGCCACCAGAAGATCCAAAAGCCAATAATTGAAACAGATAACCCTGAGAATCCTGTTCCCCTTCCCTGGCTGAGAGTGAGCAGGGATTCCAGTGTACATAGGAGGTCTCTGACAAAGCTGTGGCTTAGCCATAGTTATCCTGAGCCTCATCTGCCTTTGGAGAAGAGGGATTATTTTGCAAATTGGCAGCCTTACTGCTTGTGACAACTAACTCCATGGGGTGTCTGTTTGGGCTCTCATGTCCTGAACAGCCACCACGTAGTGAGTTCTACTCACATTAGTCTGTCTAAAGGTAGTAGAGGAGGGCTTTTCATCAGTACTCCTTAAATTTTCTGCTCCAGCTTGATCAAGTGGTAAAAGAGAGGAAATATGCTAATAGGCAACAGAGAAAGGGAGAGGAAAAAGACTTCCAAAACGCCTACTAAAAACAAATTACAAAATCAGTTTTTCTGCCCCACAGAATACACTCTGGAATTGATGATGGGGGATTAGTTATTCATGGCCTGGTCTGATCCTTATTTCATCCCCTAGGTGTTATGGTTATGTGTGTCAAAACGTGTCTGATTAGCATTTGTCTTCAAACTAGGAGAACTTGGAATGACTCTGAAAAGTATTAGCTTCTGTCAGTTCTTTTTTCTTCCCTGAATGTCAAGATAGTGGTAAAGTTGACACAAAGCATCACTGAGCAATATACGGATTTATATTGGTGGAGAATATAACCCTAAGTGTTGTCATACCAAGCACACTGAAATACAATACAAGGCAAGCGAACTGACACCACTTGCAGGAATCCTAATGAGGAGGCCCAACCAGAAAGGTAAACAGAAACAAACAGCACAGGATTTCCCACTCTGGAAACAAGGATCACCAGTTGCTGATGGTCCCTGGAGTTGTCTGAGCTTCTTGAGTTGGCTCAACTCCTTGTCGCCAGCTGCTAAACTACATTCAAAACAGATTAAAAAGACATTGGAGATATTCCTTATGTTACTCTCCCTGTAAACAGTGACTTTTCTAGTTTGCTAGTGAGAAGCTGCAGATGACACAAAGATTGGTAGAGGAGCAAGTGATGGAGCTCTGGAGAAAAGTGATCCTCTTCTGTGGAGGACTTGGACTTCAAAATTTGTTGCAGATTCTTATCGTTGGAACACTCTGATTTGGAATGAAATTCATAACTTTTTACATTTCCCATGCAGGAAGGCAGAGGTGAAGACCCCTGGAAGACCTGTGGCTCCCATTTCCACAATATTCTGCCTGGTTTCTGTTACAACTTTGTTGAAATTGAGCGGTGTTCCAAAAATATTTGGGTTATAGAAACTCCAAGGGAAAATCCAATTCAACACGTTTTTTCTTACTAGCACTGGTAAATTATGCTAAGGATTTTTCAGCTACACTGAGCAGTGTAAATGACTTACTTTGTTTCACTGGGGCACACTAAGAATGTTTTTGCAGCCATTTGCAAAGTAATGGACACAAGGAAATTCAGAAAAACCTTACAGAATAACTAATAATATTGTGGAAAGTAGCTCTTAAAAGGAGTTCGGGGTAAGTGAACACAAGCTCCAATCTGAAAATGGGGCAGAAAGTTGAATGAGGCTCTTGAGCAGGTAGACAGGGAGGTTAAAGAGTAGACAGTGGTGATTTATGATCATAGAATGGTTTGAGTTGGAAGGTACCTTAAAGATCGTCTAGTTCCAACCCCTATGCCACGGGCAGGGACACCTTCTATTAGACCAGGTTGCTCCAAGCCCCATTCAACCTGTCCTTGAACCCTTCTAGGGAGGGGACATCCACAACTTCTCTTGGCAACCTGTGGCAGAACCTCATCACCCTCACAGTAAAGAATTTCTTCCAAACATCTAATCTAAACCTACTGTCCTTCAATTTAAAACTTGTCCTATCACTACCTGCCCTTTGAAGCCCCTCTCCAGTTTTCTTGTAGGTACTCTTTAGATATTGTAAGGTGCTATAAGAACTCCCTGAAGCCTCCAGGTGCTCTCCTGCTGACCTGAAATCCCTCTCCAGGCTCTGAGCATCTATTGCTGGCACCAACATCAAATGGTAAGAGTGGGATGCATTGAGATTCCCCACCCCTGGCAGTGTCAGCTGATGGCACTGGTGGGCAGACCACTGGAACAGTCTGTCTGGTTCTCTTGACCTCATTTAAAGAAAAAGTATGGGAAAAGAATTCAGAAAATGCCTCTGAAATGATTCTTGCCTTTAGAAAAAATGCTGTTCAGAGAGTTTGAAGAACTCATCACAGTTCACCTGTCAAAAAAATATATCAAGAGGTTTCTTGGTTATGATGTATAAGCCAAATAAACATGGAATATAGTAAGTATTGAATCTAAACAGAAACTGAATTTAGTGGGAAAAAACTGTACTAAAAACCACTGGCTGAGAGCTGAGGCTCAACCAAAAGTTAAGAAAAGGTTTTTACTGGTCTGTGTTGATCAGTCACCGGGAAAACTGCTAATGACAGCAGTGGATCCTCATCTCTGGATGTATTCCTATCAAAACAGACCATCTTTTGGGAAACAAATATATACCAATTTTTCATACAGATTAGTGGGTTCAGCAGAAGAATAATTACCTGAAGTAACAGCAGTAGTTTACAAGATAGTTTAAATTATCAGATGGTTTTATTGGTCTTAAGATCTGACAATTATGAAATTGGATCATGAACAGTAGAGGAAATGTCTGAGGCACCATTCCAGCTTGTCATGGCATTACTTGTCATTACAATATCGGATAACCATCACACTGGAAAATATAATAACAGAAAAATATAATAAATCTTTGCCTAAGAGCAACGATCACGGAACAATCCCCTGACTTTGGAATCCTGTTTGCTTTGAAGGCTGTTTGTTGGACGGGACCCAAACTCTCATCTGCCCTGGGAATGGGATGAGGGCACCCAGGGGTTGTCCCTGTGGTGCAGAGCCTGATGTTGCCTGGTGCTGAGCAGCCTTGTGTCAGTGTCACAGAAGGATGGGGCCACTTCTAAAGGACTGGGAGCATACCTTATCTTTGTGTAGCCTCAGTACATACAAGACATGTTTTGCTGGTAAGACCCTACAGTCTGATCACCAGCTTCCATCACTGCTGGTTAAACAGCAACCAGTGAGACAATCAAGGACAGACAGTAATGGGTGATGGAGATTTACTCACTGTGACCTTGAGACTTGCAAATGAGCTATTGCAAAGAGTCGGGAAAAATGCCTCTGCCTCTTGGGGAAAGGACATGGATAGCATTGTTTTGTGCCTCTTGATAACTTGCCAGTGAGTTTTATTAACACTAGTCTCACAACGAGGTCAATCAATCAATCAATTTCCATATTTGCAGCATATTTACGATAAATGCCTTAAAGCACTTTCCAAAAATACAAATGTCCCTGTGAAATATGTACATGAACAAGAGGGTTGGTGAGGGAGGAATCAATGCAATTTTTATGTATGTATTGATATTTCATATTTTACATTGTCTGTAAATGGATAGACAGATTTTATATAATATGTACACCCTTATAAAAAGCATACAGTTGTGGTGCAGTCTTCTACTTGCCCTTTCTTTTCCACCTGGTAAAAGGTCATTGTGTAAATGCTGAACTGCACAAATCATACTTCCTCCTGGCTGGAGAAAGCAGTGGAGCTCTTTACCTCTCAAACAGGTTGATAATGATGCAGTAAAACAGCTATTAAGTCTTTAAAAATGCTAGTCAAATGGGCAAACTGAGGCCTCAGACTAACACGCAGTAGAAACCTTTGATTCAAATTATCTGTAGAGTGGTACCATGGTGGGTCTTTAACCAAGGCAACAGTATTTAGGGAAATAAGCCAACTGGGACTTGAAATAATTAAGATTTGTAAAAGCTGGTGGACTGTCGTACAGGAATGAAACAAGAAACTAAAAGAAGAGCCTTGGATTCAGACACAGGGTTTTTCATGAGGTCTCAGTAATATCTATCATTGAGCATATCCAGTTTTCTGAAAGAGACAGGAGACGATAATTGAGCCCTATGTAATAGTAACACAGAGTTGAATAATAAATTCTGTGCTCAGTCAAGCATTGTCTGAGTTTCATTTTCAGCAATTGCTAGACAGTCAAGATTGAACTCCAGACAAGTAGAGGTAGGACTTGGATTGCATCAAGAATTATGTGTTAGTCATGAGAATTACAGTGTGATCTATTATTAGAGCAACAGAAAATAGCCTTGTGAAGTAAAGCAGAGGCTGAGAAGCATAGAAACAAGACCTGAGAGTGATCTCACTGTATCAAAATTAAAGGAAAATAACAATTTTCCCTTGTGGCAAACATGTTTTTGGGGACATAGCTTAGTGGTGAACTTGGCAGTGTTAGGTTTATGTTTGAACTCAGTGATTTTAAAGGTCTTTTCCAACCAAAATGATTCTATGATTTTATTCTGCAAAATGCTGCCTCACAAAGAGGAAGGCTGTCCTGTATCCAGATGTCTCTTCATTGCCTGCCTCCTGCTGAGGGTCCTGACCTGCCTCTCTAGGTGGGTTGGCTTTGTGTTTGTTGTGTTTGTTCCCTGTCTCTGGCCTATGGAGGCCTCAACTCCCTTTGCTTGGGAGTACCTCTGTAGCCTGCTGCTGTACCTGACCAGGTGCCCTACTGATTTAGGGCCAGATCCTGACTCCTGGACTCACCTTTCTGTCTTGACCTTGTGGACTGACTTGGTGACCTGGACTCTCTGCAGACCCTAGTTATAACTGTTGGAGTTTCAGGCATGTTGCCCTGTTGGCCTCAGAGGATGTGTGGTTCTCTGTGTGGGCAGGATCCTCCAGCATCGTGCCATGTACAGCAGTGACAGTGTGTCAGGACAGGCTGAACTCGCTGTGAAATCACCAGCTCTGTCAACATTTGTACTTGCACAGCTCAGCACAGGCTGCCCCCAGAGTTTTTTTTTCCCAATTTAGTTTGTCATGGTCTGTACCTCTCCAAAATCCTTCCACTTCTACAGTGAAGTGTGTCGGTGGGGTTTAGTTCAGGCCTGAAGCATCACTGTTAAGTTTCTTTTCCTCAGAGGCCAGATAGAAAACCTTAACTTTGAGCAGTCCTTGTGTGTTTAGTCATACATTTGAGTGTTGCCAGGCGTGACATTCCAAAACTGAAGGTTGACCTGGCACAATGAACTTCTACAGTGTACCTTTGTAACTGGTGAGAGTGCACTCAGTTGTTTGTGTTTCTGGTTTTTGGGGTGTTAGTTTTTTGGGGCTTGGGTTGGTTTTTCTTTTCAGTAGAAGCAACTACAACAATGCTGTCCTTTCTTACTAATATGGACTTGTAAATTGATTTTTGACAACTTTTGCCTTGCAATGGGCCAGGAGTTGGTCAAGTTTATGGGTCAAAATGAACAGGCAGTCTGATATGTTGTAGTGGGTATCTGCTATAGACCTCCTGATTAGGAAGAAGTAATAGATAAGGCCTTCAAACAACTGAAAGAAGCCTCGTGATCATAGCCCTTGTCCTCATGGAGGACCCACACCATAGCTGGTGGAAGGACAATACAGCAGAACACAAGCAATCCAAGAAGTTTCTAGAGTGCCCTGATGACAACTTTTCTACCACAAGTAATCAAGAAGCCAGCAGGGAAGGGTGATTTCCTGGACCTGATACAGATAAGGAAGAACTGGTCTAGGACATAAGTCAAAGTAACTAAGGCAGCAGTAACTATGAAATGGTGGAGGAGGGAACAGACCAAAAATTAGCCCTGGATTTCTGGTTAGCAGACTTCAGCCTAAAGAGCTGCTTGGAAGAATTCCATGGGACATGGTTCTGGAGAGACAAGGGGTCCAGGAGAGCTAGATGACATTGAAGGGTCACCTCCTCCAAGCTCAAGAACGGGCCATCCTGAAAAGTAAGAAAATGAGGAGAGGTCTTTTCTTCAGACCTGACCAGTAAAACTAGCCTTTGGGAACCCCAGGCTGCTGAGACTAGAGAAAAAGTCTGGAACACGGAGGACTCACTCTCAGTGAAGGAGGCTTAGACTAGGGAGCACTTAAACATACTGGACATGCACCCATGAGGTCTGACATGTTGCAGCCATGTGAGCTGAGAGTGGCTGATGTCATTGCAAGACCACTCTTGATTATCTTTGACTATGTCAAATGGTCATTATGACTAGGAGAGGTTCCCGAAGACTGGTGGAACTTTTATATCACTTCCATATTCAAGAAAGGAAGAAAGGAACTGAAGCTGAGGAACTGCATGTTGGTCATCTTCATCTCGATGTGTGGGAAGGTGAAGGAGAAAAACTTCCTGGAAGGCATTTTGTAACACATGAAGGATTGCAGCCATGTGAGCTGAGGGTGGCATGGGTTGACTTATAGAGATGAAGTCACCTTTGAGCGACCATGTTGCCTTCTACAATGATATGACTACCTTGGTGGACAAGGGAAAAGCAGTAAATGTTTGGTTTGGGGTTTTTTAACTGTAGTAGTAGTTATATTATTTTTTTTTTTAACTGTATTAGTTCTACACTGGCATGGGTTGCCCAGAAGGGTTATGGAGTCTCCACCCTTCAAGGTACTCAAAACCCAACTGGACACAGTCTCAGGCAACCTGCTTTAGCTGGCCCCACATGAGCTGTCTCTTTCAACCTAAACAATTCTGTGTGAATTTATTCACCCTGTGTAGATTTTACAACTGAAAAAATTGTCTCAATCTATATCGTGTCAGTCAGCAGCAACAAAGAATTAAAGAAAATAAGTTATTTTCTAAAGTTATGATACAAATTGCATTGAAGTCATTAAAAAGTCCCATTGATTTCAAAGGGCTTTGGCTTAGCTCCAATATTCCATGTTTAAATAACTATCTAAATGGCCTGATTTTCACAAATATAGGGAATGCAGCTGCTCCAGAGGGCTTCACTTGGCTTTGATCAGGCTCTAATTAGTTGTACTTGTTTAAAATGTTTCTAAAAAGTTTGAAAATTTAGGAGGGTTTTTTTCTCCTGACAGTCAACAAACTTACTAATTCCTGGAGGGGTATGGTTTAAACTTTCCCCAGAGCTCAACCTTCTATATAAAATAACTTCATACAAAATATTGTATTACAAAATACAACCGTGGCATGGTAGAGAGACTGTTCTGTAAGCATAGAAACAGGCCAAGGGTTTTGGTCTATCAGGCTTGTAGGGACAAAACTCTGGGGCAAAGAGTGTTGGAGGGTGTCATCCAACAATGTGTTCCATATCAGATATCAAGAGATGGGAATGACTGAAGATTGGGAAAGAAGCATTGGATCCCCCTTTCTTACAAGTGGCAGCTGTGTGGGAGATTAATTCCAGTGACGGATGGCTTTACTTTCTACTTAGTCAGTAGGTGCAGAATGTGTGAATTATGAGGTTTCTGAAAAAGACTGGTAATGTAATATTCTAGGCTGACTAGAGATCTGAGATTTGTTATTGAAAAACTCAAATCGGAATGCTGAAGCTGTTTTCTGAACACTGGAAAGCTGAGATGCCAGAGGGAAAATGATAGCAGTGACATTCCGGTGAAATGTTCATCAACTATTGTCATACTTTATTAAAACCAATGAATTAAATATCCTTAATAATTACACCAGTTATTAACAGTTTAGAAATGTGAAAATCTCATTCTTAAAGAAGGTCACATGGGCAGTGTTTCCTATTCTGATACCAAAAGGTGTGTAATTTCTGTGTAAATTGTTTTGGTTTTGATACATCTGAAATTATTCATCAATTAAATGACTATAATAAGAACCAGGCTCTTAGTTCACAGGATATATTGTTATTAGCCATACTGTAGTTCCTACTAAGAGGTTGACATTTTTCTTACCTAAGTACAGGATGTAATTACTTTCTTTTTTAATACTTTTTAGGCCTATATTCTATTTCAAATTATTTCCATGTCTTGAGGTTGATATAGCTGGAGCTACTTGTGTGGTGTTGATTTCTTCTGTGGAGGCGTTTGTAAGCATGGCTTCATCTATATTTCTTCCCTATCTGCTGCAAAAAGAATTAAAAAAAAGCTCTGATTGATGCATATGACTATGGGGAAAGACAAAGGGGAAATATCCAGCGTGGTTAGGTGCAAATTAGAAATATCAAACCAGACAGCTAGCTAAGCAGACCAGCAGATAAAAAAGTTAGGGATGACCACAGTGATACACTGAGAATTACACTTTGCTCAGCTGAGGAAAGACACTGAAGAAGTAATGTCCCTCTTGAAGATAACTGAACGTGCAAGCAGTAGCATGAGATAGAGGGCAGAAAGGTACATCTGCCCCCTGCCAACCTGTTCTACTCTCCTAGTGAAAATTCAGGATATAAACTAAACCTTAAAATAGATACTTGTGGTTTTCTGATGGAATAACAACAAGGAGGAGTAATAACAAAAGCCAGAAGAGGAAAAGATCTTTAAATGGTCAAAATAGTCAAAACAGACTGTGCTGTGACCAGAAGGGACTAGCCAGAAGGTTTGTGAGCAACAAGTGCTTTCTTTTCCACAGAGACTCCTGTCACTACAGAGCTGCTGTTACCCCACAGCAGATAACTCATCTGAAACCCACCCTGTGAACCCGTGTGCGGCAGCACATTAAAAATCAATATAGTTTGTTGGTCTAGTTTGAGAAATAACTTCTGAGCCTCCTCAAGTGAAAGCATATTATTCTGTGAAACAATTTGTTCTTCTTGAATGAAAAAAACAAAATTCCAGCATTCATCATTTTTACCATTGTAAACTCCAATGAAGCTATACATGTTTCAAATTTACATGAATGTAAAAGAGGGAAAGATACATTTTTGGCTCACAGACTTTAAACTTGTTAAGAAGGCACAGATGCAATGACTGATAAAACTGAAGCCTACGCTTTCTTGCTTTGCTGTGTGAGAGAGGAAGTGGTTTTTCATCTAAAATGTGATACCACAAAGAACTAACTTTTTCCATGTCTGAGATGTACAATGTTCTTTGTAGCTAGATTCTTGGCACCCATAAAAATGTGACTAATAAAAAGACTGCAGTTGAAGAGATATGTGCAGGATCCAGCTACTAAAATGAAGTCACCTTCATCTTAGCATGGTCATTCCTCATCAAAGTGCTTCAGGGTTTCTTCAGCTGAAGTGCTATTCACCCTCTCTACCTGGTTTTAATTGCTGATGAGGTGCAGTCACAGGGTACAACTACATATGGTAGCTGTCAATACCTTCAGCTGCAATGAAAACCTGAATCTGTGGGGTACCTGTCAGCTGCTGTAAATGTCCATTACATTGCACTTGTTAACCCCAAAAAAGGTTGGTTGTAACTGCTGGCCTCTCTTTTCAGGACCAAATGGCATGTCTTGGGGGGGGATGCTCTTGGATTTAAGGAGAAAGAGGATGCTGTGCCAGATGTTTTTGCTGTGATCCTGTACCTGAAGAGAGTAGCTTACAGCAGAAAATTTCCCGGGGAGGATGGACTCTGAGGTCCAGGCAAAGGCCTTCTTTATGCCCTTTAGAAAGGGTGGGGGTGCATGTAATTTGGGGAGGCAACCATAGAGCAGGGATTACTGGGGGGCCTCAGCTCCCAGAACCAGCACTTTTCACCTTGACTTCTTTATAGCACTCTCCACCTGCTGTATGTTCTTGCTTCTGATCCTTCTTGAGTGATGTCTTCATGTCACATATTGTGTTGGACTGGAGAAATTGAGCTTCTGCTCTGGCACAACCACTTAGGGGCTTAACAGTGGGGCAGAACTGCTCTGCAGGTGTTCCATGAACCTGTCTGGGGCATGCTGCAGCTGCCTTCTGGCCTACCTGATTGGTTTTCTTTCTCATAGCAACCAGGCTGTTGAGAGGGGGAAGGAGAGAAAATCCTACGCACCTTGCCACTTCTAGCGTGGAGGTGGGTCATGCACCCAGCTCCCACAGATTCAAATATAAGGTCAGAATCACAGAATATGCTAAGCTGGAAGGGACCCACAACCTTGGTGTTATTAGCACCAGGCTCTAACCAACTGAGCTAATCTCAGGGTTAGATGTGGCCAAAAGGTAAGTAGTATTGAAGTCTTTTATTTAGTTACTGAACACCTATTAGGTCTAATTTTAATTGCAGTAAGGCCTTACTGCACGAATCTGAAGCAGTAAAGGTATCTCTTAACGATATAAATTAGTTTCAATTTTAAAGCACCACTTTAATTCTTCAGTGTTGAAGAGTGAAGAATAATTGCATTGGCTTGCTGTTATCATCACTTGATATATTCAGACCATCTATGTGCAGGCTGGCATATCTTGACAATGGCTGGAGAGCTATAGTGCATGCAACAGAGCTGTGGAGCTGACTTAAGCTTTCCAGAATGCACCAGAATTAGAGTTTTGTCTTTGAACATCATTAAAATTTTCTTTTAATTGATGTTTTAAGAGAAAGTTTTGAAAGATGCAAATGGAAACTTTCTAAAAGCAAAAATTCCCTGAAGCCCCACACAGTTTCTCAGGTTACCTACGTGGTTTCTTGCTCTTACACCAGTCCGCTGAAACATGGCATTGTAAGAGCTCTCTCCTAGTTTCCCTTGACTACCCCAGCCCTTTCAGGGGTCTGGTGATGTTTGGTATTTCAGAGTGCTTTAAGATCCCTGATGAAAGGTGCTGTATAAATGCACCTTTTTACACAGAAAGAAGAGTCTGCTTAGGACTGTGTGTGTGTATATTTATAGAGAGATCTGTCTTACCCCCATATCCCAGCTGCCCATCTAGAATGTAACAAAAAATTATTTTCCCTCTGTGTAACTGGGCAGGGCCGGGAGAGCTGCAGCTGCTTGTATGATGCAAAGAGCAATAAACCTCTTTACAAACAGCACAGAAAAACACCCCCATCTTCTCCAGGTGCAGAGTTTGTGTGTGTAGGTGACCTGCTGTGCTAGATCTAGGTGAAAATGAAGGGCTGCTAGTGGCTGGATTACCGCAGCCAGGTGCCTGATCTGTTCCTTAATAATATGCTATAGTCTGCTTCAGCTTAGTCTCAATGCTGGGATGACCCCCCACCTTGTGTGATCTCTGGGTGTCACTGGCTGCCACTGTAGCTTGCCTGCCAAATAATCATCTGTTTGAAAAAACGTGTGGAAGTGGCCTGTATTGAAGAGGTACCGTTCTAGCTGAAAGCAACCCTCAGGAGTAACCCATGGCCACAGCCTGAGTGTGTGTGTGTGTGTGTCAGGCCCTTCGTGTGCAAGAGACGGATCTTGAGGTGATAGGGAAACACAAAGCAGCAGGAGACAGCTATAATTGTCTATGTGCCTCTATCAGTCCTGTGTCTCCATAATCAAGAGGCCTATGAGTTCTTAAATGTCTGCTGGTATTTGGCTTTGAGGAGGTTGGGGTAGTTGGATGCCTAAATTGAGGACTAGGTCTCTTTCCACCAAACAGCCGTGGAAAATGCATGTTCCAAGGATATAAAGGGTGTAAAATACAGCTATTTACATGCAAGAGGTCTCTCATCAGACTCCTCTTTGTCTCCCAGCTTTCAGCTGACTATGTAATAGATAAGGGTGTAGGAAAGATGTCATCAGGCCTGGATTATCTTCTTGCAGGGAAAGAGTGAGCACATATTTAGGAGATAGACTACACCCTTCACTGCGGTTAACCACATCAACAGGCAAAAAGTCCCCTTGCTGATATTAACAACAAGATCATGCTTAGCATCCTACTTGATAAAAGCATGTTTTGCTGAGCCTGTTTTCTGTTTCAGTCTTTACAAAGGATGTAGGACCTTGAATATGTTGCTAGAGAAATCCCATCCTGCTGCTGCTGCTGCTGCAGTCCTTGGGCCCTTTCAAACTAGGGTGGGAAGTGCAGCATGGATCCATGTCTCCTGTCACTGGGTCAGCTGCTGGATCAGGGGTTCTCTAGAGTGGGTGGTTTTGGGTGCTCTGATTATTTTGCTGTTTGCTAATTTTTGTGTCCTTGATCCTAAACATAATAGTCATAACATCTGGCATGTGTAATGTGCTGTACATGGAATGCAGGAGTCATTTGCTTTTCTGCACTGGCAAGCAGCCTTCCCTTAGGATGCAGAGACTGTTATTTAACTGCCCATAGAAATACATACAGCAGCTGGAAAAGAAGTAAATATGAAACAGGAAGCAAAGTTTTTTCAAGAACTAAGAGGGCGGACTATTATTTAACACTTAGGGATGCTCTCTGTCATTTGTTATGCTCCCTGGGGTTCTTTTGAATCTGGGCTGGCCTTTCTCTTCATTTTAACAAAGGCTGGATGGGTTCTGGTGGAGTAGGTCCCCAAGAGGGTTGACAAAGGCTACCCAGAAATATCAAGGGGAGATCGCAAAAGAACATTTTTAGACCTAGCGCCTGATTTCATTCAAGCTGGCACCACACCTGTACAAGGGGAAGAAAATCAGCCAGGTAGCTAAACTTGTACTTCCTTCTGATATAGCAATATGTTTTGTTAGAAACAATCAGTCACTTATAATCCTTATACAACAGCTGCAGTTTCTCCTCTCAGCCTCACATACTGTGCCATTATAAATAGATTGTCATATTCCTTGCAGCACTAAATTGCTTTCTACATTCCCAGTCCCTGGGAGAACTGATTGACTTGGGAAAACTGCCATTTTGGTAGCCCTCCAGCAAAAGTGATTACTTATTTTTACATCTGTTGCCAAACCTGTATAAGTATGTTACCATTAAAAAGATGGTATTTAACCACAATTACCATAAAGGGGTATTTGATATGACAGTTGTTTCCTGCTGTGTTATGTTTCTCTTTACACAAAGAGCAAATGAGTGGTTTTAATTAGAGGAGGGGACCTTCCTAGCTATATCTACACTACTTTGAACACACAATGCATTCTTGCTTCTTTAACCAATGAAGTGATTAAGGATTTAAAAGTGCAGCCCACAAAAAAAAAAAAAACACAAAAAACCAGCCAAAACCCAAACAGAAGTATATCTGTTGTAAGGAGCAACCAAGCAAGGGAATGTTAAGTGCCTAAGGGTGATGCTGGAAGTGGAGCAGTCGTGTGGCTGAGGGATGCCAGAAGAATAACAGTATCGATAACATTTGCCTGTCCTGTGGCCTAATACAGAAATGCGTAGATGGACACTCCAGAATCGGGGATATGTCTCTGTGTATAGTAAGATCTATTGCCATAATGACCTGATCCAACTTTGGTGAGTCAGTGCAAACCTCCCCATTGAGGTGAATGGCTTTGGAACATACTATAATCCTTTAAAAGCCTTCCAAGTCAAGACAATGTGTCTCATGCCTAGCTCTGCAAAATAGGACAGTTTGTGCTGCGAGATTCTTAAGGAGACAATGTCTGTTGCATTTTAATAGCATCTTCTTAGGCATTGGCCCAGATAGGAGCTGTGTCAGTGGCTGTTTATACACTTAAAATTGAGTGCTCATTGATTAAACCCAAACATAACCTCAGAAGCAGGGACCAGCCTGTCCTGACTAGAGTCCAGACTGATGTCCCCTCCATGCATGTTCTCTCCCTCTTTCTGTCTAGTCCCATGAATGGTGGATTTTTTACTGCATGGTGACAGAGCCCCAAGGGGAGAGGTGAAGGGCTGTTCTTGTCTGTGTTTTGCTTCTTCACCAGCTCTCTTCCTAATCTGGACTGCATTCGGCAATTATATGCCCCATGAGAAGGTGTGAGATGGGCTGAGAAAGGAGCTGAATCTGGCCTTCCAGAGCAGCTGCTGTAAAAATGTGGTTCATACACAACGGACAGGGGAGGAGGTGGCATCCCTAAAGTTTCATTTTTGAGAACTGGTGACCATATGACAGGGCCTGCTGGACTCATCTTTCAAGGAAAGAGGAAGATGAAGGAGACATCTGGTTTATAACTGAGGCTTGGGGTGGATATTGTCAGGTTCCTTGAGGGCAGCTGTCATCATGCAGAGGCTTTCTGGTGAACCTGATAAACTTGAAATCCTACAGGGATCTCTTGAACATATGTTCTTTCAGGGCTTGGTGGCAGCTAAAGACTCTGTTTTGGGTACAGCTTTACACTTAGATGTTTCTCCTCTTCTGAAATGCATAACTAAAATGAAACCTGAATCCAGAGACCTTAAAAAAGTGTGCTTTTTGGAATAGGTAAATATAATTGTTTCATACTTTTGGATGAGGACAGGATTTCTAAAAATATCCATATGTTTAGCGTCATCTGCTGCTTCTCTTGTCTGTTCCTCTGTGAGGGATCCTGTTTGACATGTATTTTAGCATTGGATTATAGACAACAGACTTATACTTTGTGATTGAAGGTAGAGGAATATGGGGCAGAAAACATTCATAGTGGATGCTTACAAAAAGGCACAGATACACAAATTCTATTGCCTTGATATTAGTAAGAATTTAAAGTTACTTACTAGGCTGTCTGAATACCATTTTACATCTGGCCTGTGAAGTGTTTTAGCCGGCTCAGCCTATTAAGTTTGAGCAGATACTTATTGCATACTAATTAGAATACCTACTGATTTAGCACATTTAATGTTTTTCATTTAGCTAATAGGAATCTCTTTAGTTGTTCTTTTTCTCCATAAATACTCATAATGTCCAATGCTCCTTTTTAATATGCAAGTCCTTTCTCCTGAATCTGAAGAGCAAGATGAAATAGGATGCTTACAATATCACTTATAAAAAATAGCTCTATACTATTGAAAGCATCTGGCTAGTAAGTACTGTAAAATCAGCATCTTTTTGTACTTTTAACCAGAGCATTAGTGAGCTTCATGGCTTGGTGTACTATCAAATGAAGGTCTGGGATAAGTGCAGAGATCCTAGGGTTTTTTCCCAAGCCATGGAAAATAAGAGATCACAAACCACTACATATATACTATATATTTCTTGCACTACCTTACTGCTGAGCTGCAGCGCCTTATCAGCACTTCCTTCCGTCATTCCCTATTGCCAGACCCCTACAAAATGCCTGCAAAGCCTTTGACATGAAGCAGGAAAGATGATGCCTGTCTCCAAGTTATGAAGATTGTTTACAGTCCAAATATTTGAAGATGTTGCTAGTTATATGGTAACCAAAACCCGTGTAACTCAATGCTTTAATTAAAGGTTTCTGTTGACTGAAGCACAGATGATAGCTGATTTAAAAGCTGTTGCTGCAGCTAGGTTTTATCTACCTCTAACAGAAAACATATAATTCAGAGCAAATATAAATAAAGAAAAAACCCAAATAGTTGCTGACTGGTTGCTGTGCAAACGCAATCAGCCACTGGTAGTCGGGCATGATGGGAGGAATATCTCTGATGGGGAAAACTGCAACCTCCAAGAAAGCCTACTACTTGTGTTTTCTTTTATTTTATGACTCTCTGCCCACAGAAAATGTCACCTGAACAACTTACTGTTGGCTTTTCACAGCGTCTGACCTCTGCTGTGGTCTGGCCAACATCGTTGCTAATTGTATTGGATTTGAAGCCTCCATTATTTGTATTAATGATAACCAGAGTGGACAAGCAGGTAGTGAAGGACTTGGGTTGGAAGTGCAAAGGCATGAGCTCAAACTTTGCCAGCTTCTTGTTCCCAATAAATGTGAGCAGAAATCTTCCCTGAGGGGGATTTCAAGAAGGCATCAGCTGCTCTGGAGATGTATCCAAACCTCTGGACCTTCTGAGGTTTCCCCATCACATCTTACAATCAGGAAAGAAATGCATGACTCTGTGAGGAAGGTATTTTAAGCTTATTTTCTTTAATCTTCTGGGTTCTGTGGTTGTGACTCCCCTGAGGTCATACAGATATTTTTAAATGAATTCTCACCGCTTGAATATCAGGGAAAAATCATCTTGGTTTTCAACTTCTGTATTCTCCAGCTTCATAACTTTGGGCACTCCTTCAGTGAAGCTGAAGTCGTTGGGCCATTTCAAGAGTCCTTTTGTATTTACATTAATAACAAACCTTCCCCCTCAAAGAACATTTGCCATACTTCAAATGTTTATTGTTCAGCTGGGCCAGCGAACAGCTGTATTGAGCAAAGCCCCATGTGACACCCAGTGCATTCCTGGGTGATTATAGAATACTGCCAACGACTGTTTAATGTGTAGGTTGTGGTAGAATCCGCACAGCCCAGAGCACAGCTAAGGAGGAAAAAAAAGCCCTTGCAGTCCGAGTATGAAATTGTGACATGGGGATATAAAAAGCAAGGAGGACATTGTTGCACTCCTGGTAAAATGTCTTCCATCCCCCATTGTGCTGAATTTGTACCTGTTTTTTGACAGGAGAGCACTCAGTGTGTATGCATGTGCCTCATCACAGAGGCTTTGGAGCTGCTTTCCCCAGAGGTGGCTCAGAGCTTTTCCCCAAACCACATTTGATTCAGAAAATAGAGACTGTCAAAATCGAAGCATGTTGTGGGATCACACCAGCATTCAGGAGGTAACAGGAGGGGATGCATGGCTGGTTTGACATCCTCGATTTGTTCCAATTGGTGTCAGACTGGATTGATGTGACAAGAGGAAGGCATTTTGTTTCAACCAACAATGCTCCTATTACTCTTCATTTGGTCTATTTAAGTTGAAGAGAATGTTAATATTAAAACTATCAAAGGAAGCAGCACTTTATGTTGTGGTATTGTTGCACTTTTGAATTGATTTATTTTAAAATAATTTCTAGCTAGCAGAAAAAGCTAAAAATTGGATTTTTCAGGTTTGTCATGACACAGACTTGGAAATGTTAGAGTTGAATGTGTCCCTGAGACCACACCATTTCTTGCTCTGACCTGTGCCAGGTATCAATGTCTGAAAAATTAAATTTCCAGACCAAAAAGCTTAAGAGACTTTTATTCACTGATTTGCTTATCTAATAACACTTTTTAAAATTATTGTTGTAAGTAATACAGTGGGGCTCCCTGTTGGTGCTTGCAAGAGGCAAGGGAGCATTTCCTCTGCCTGGTGGAATACGAGCCTCCTGCAGCCAGGTGTCTCTGAGCAAGACCAGCATATCCCACGTGCACCTGGTGCCCTATGCTAGGGTCTTGATCCCACTTTGGGGCTTATAAAAAAATGCTTAGTTTCTTCCCTAATTCCATGTGCCTGTTTCGCCTTCTCACTCTTCCCTCATTCACGAGCATCCTATGGCTGCATGTGACTCTGGGGGGGAGTACAGACTCATCTGGGTGCTTTCTGGATGGGATTGCTCCCACAGCAGGGCAAAGCTGGACAAGCCTAGGGGCTCAGCTGGAATCCCGCAGCAGGCAGCAGAGGAGCAGTGTTGAGGTTTGTGTCCTCAGTCCTTCTTCATTAACTGCCTCTGCCACGGAGAAGGTAAAAGCACTGGAGCAGATTGGTTCTCAGCTTTCCTAATAATAGAATTTTTTTAAATTGTCCACAGTGTTTAGATTGCTGCCCTGCCACGAGCTCCTGTCTTGCTAATGTCATCCAACAGGCACAAGAAAAGAATGAACTACTGCAACTGGTTAATGAAAACAGTTTTAGCACTTAGGATTGTTTCAAACCTGTTCTGCTTGGATGGATTTTTATGCTAAGAACAATGTTTCTTCCTTACCTCAAAATCTTCTAAAACAAAAGAAAGGGCTGTGTAGCTATTGATTGCCTTTTAGCAGTTCCCAAATAAAGAAGGAAATTATATCCAGGCAAGTCTCATCTGGACTTGTCTTGTGTGAGAGCCCTCTACTTCACTAGCCCTCTGTGGCTGGCTGTTCTCAGCTTGGCAAATAACAATGTCAAACATGGGTTAAACTGATAATCACCTCTTTAAAAAAAGACTTTTTGAAATGGCCGTCTGAGAATTTCCAGCAAGTCCGCAAAAGGTTTCAGGAAAATTGGATCCAAAATTAGCTCCTTCTGATTAACTTTCATGCAGCTGGCTATCATGGTGCCACCTAGATTCCTTCTGTTAATAAGGCTTATTTAAGGGGCAGAATAATGATAGTCTTGTAAAATGCCTACTTTTGCAGGATTTTCAGTACAGTTTTGGTGACTCAGAGTTATCAGAAATGATTCTTTGGAATTAAACGTGGTCAGTAACTGTTAACATTTTTTCAGGGTTTTAAAGATTTTAAACTTTTTCATGGCAATATTTTTATTAGGAAATAGGAAATAAGGTTTTGCAGGATGTATATAATTTTGGTGCAGGTTTTGGTTTCTTTTCTTTCTGATGCTATTTTCTACAAAACAAAATACTCCTTAAAAGAATGTTTCCATTTGGAAAGAATAATTTCCCCAAACCCTACATTAGGCCGTGCCAAATTAAAGAACTGTTTTTGTTTGGGAGCTATTACCTAAAGTCAGAGCTGGTAACTGTGGTAGCTCCCTGAACCAAGGGGAATAAAAAAAGTCACTTTTTGTGTACAGTTTTTGATCTCTGTCTGGTAATACCTTACTAAGAAAGAAAGTTCTCTGGACTTCTACTTGCTATCGCTACCTTGATTTAAGTGGAGGTCTGTTCAATGCCTCTCCTTTTCTCTTTTTTTTTTTATTTTTTTCTTTTACCTGACATGGCGACTTTGGAGAACATTTTCTCTGGGCCAGTGGGAAATGAGATACAATTTTCCCTTGAATTGCTCTCCTTTCCTGTTCCTATCTAGCCTTAATTAGCCCAGCAGGATCAAAGGGATGGCTGTTATATTTTCCCAGTTGGGCAGGATGAAGCTCTTAATGGCAGGGAGGTGGTTGCCCATGTTTCTGATGCAGAGGGCTGTGAGCTGAAAATTAATCTGTGGAATAAAGATTTCAGGCCCTTTGTTGACTGTGAGATGGTTTAGATACAAACAAATCCATCAGACCTTTCTCTGAGTGAGGAAAATCCTGTTATTTGGAGAAAATGTTCCATTTCGATGGAGCCGCGAGACTCTCAACCCTAGAAAAGGGATTAGGGATGCCTCTGCAGGTGCCTGGTGTCCATTGGGATGCCCCGACACATCCTCCCCCAGGGTGCTTCAGGGGAGGTGCAACTGCAGCTGAGCCTCCACTCTGCACTGGACCATGCCCCACGGATACTGCAGGCTGCACATATTTTCTGTCTGTAATATTTAGGGGGAAGTGTGGCACGCCGATGGGAAGAGGCTAAAAATGAGCAGGCTAAATCTGTTTGGACCTGCAATGTATTTCAACTCTGACCTTTGATATCTCTTGTTGCCACTGTCTCGCGTCTTCTTTTATCAGAGACTTCCAGTCTCATGTCAATTTTAAGACATGGCTGAGGGCCCTTGGGCAAATATTCACTGGAGATTAGGAGGAGACTTTAATGAATGCAGCGCAGCAGAAGTGCTTGTGCAACCGTGGCTTTTCAAAAACCTTTCTCGGGGCAGTTGCAGCAAATCTGGAGCACGCCCTGATTTTGTTCACTTGAGATGCCAGCTGCAAGGCATGTTGTTCTATGTGAATTTTCCTTTGCGTTTCACCCGCTCAAAATGTCCGCTCTGCGGCTGCTGGGGCCTTGAAACGAATTTGGGCACACATCCAAAAAATGGTGGGTGGGTGCATTGCATGGGTGAAGGCTAGTGGGTGGAAATACTTGCCAAATGAGGGGATACAAAGAAAAGATGATGGCTCCCTGGCTGGAGATAGGGCAGAGAGGGGGAAGGAACACTGGTTTCCACAGGATGCATCAAGGTGTTGACCCAGATATGCGGTGCCGTGGTGGTGGGTTTTACGCAGCGCTGACTGCGCATGCAGCAGCTCAGCAGGAAATGGCCGGTACAGCACGAACATTTCATCACATCCCTCCCAGGGTGGTGAACACACTACCTGGGAGTCCCTGCAGCTTGACAGCCAGATTGGGAATTGCTTCCCACTTCCCACTCTCTTCTCCTCTGTAATTAGTAAAACTCTGTAAAACAAAGGCTGAGCGGTGGGGTCTGGCTTCAAGGTCAGCTGCATCTTTGAGGCAAGCCCTGCTGTGAGCAGGTGGTTACACTGGATAACTCCCAGAGATCCCACCTGAATCACCAGTATCAGTGATATTGCAGCAGTGTGAGAGGGGTGCCAAAGTCAGGTCCCCAGGGACATACCCACTAGTGCAGGGCTGGCTGCAGGTGCATCCACCTGCCTTGGAGCTGCCTTGGTAAGAGTTTATCCCTTTTACCTTCATCCTACTTAGTTGTTCAATGACCAAGAAATGATCACTGTTTAATCTTAGTATTTCCTCACCATCAGTCATGGAAAACTATCAGTGTTATTTTATGCCTGGTACAGTTCTGTAGAAGAAAATGCTGCTATTCAAAGACCTACATGATGCAGAATTTAGTCTGACCTAGAGCTTATTTAATAGACACTTTGTCTGTCAAGTGTTGCCTCCCTCCTTCTGTTTGAGTTACAGGACCACAACCTCCTTTCTTTTTCACTTACCTGCAGAGATCCAAGCTCAGACATGTAGGAAGCACCAGGGAAAACAGAAAGGCTGGACCTCCTGCTAGGGCAAGTCTAAGGTCTAACTCAGGCTTGCTGAGACCCATTTCCACTGTCATGGACTTACACTTCTCATTTTTGTCTCCTCTTCTCCCTCTAGAAAGTGGAAATGATTGTACTGGCCTCTGTTATCAAAGTATTAAATAGCTCAAGGAGTTGAGGCTTAGGAAGAACTCGGAAAGTGGCAGAAAAAGTACAAACTGTGGCAGCGTCATGCAGTCCTTGAGGAGATTGTATTTGCTTCATCACACAGCAAGGCCACTGGGAAAGTCAAGGAAGTTTGGCTTCTTGCTCAATCCCCCTCTCCAGGATTTGGAGGGAGACTCAGCCTGACTTCAGCAGTGTGCAAGCCCTTGGATCTGTGTATGTGACTGAACAGGGTCAGTTCTTGTGATATTTCATGTTTTTTCAGTTACTGTTTATGATGAGGTAGCAAGAGAATCTAGCTTGGTCTAGCTCCTTGTACTGAATGACAGAACTGTCACTGCTCCTCCAGTTTTGGCAGATGAGTGATGCTGACCAATGCATGGTGACCAATGCATGACCAATGCTGTCCTAAGTGAAAATTACATCTCCTTATGTCCCATTAGGAGCTGTGATGGATATCTTCCTGCAGGTGCACTTCTGTAGTAACATGGTCAAGGAGGAGTTGGGTCCCTCACGTGGGGCAGTTTCAGGCTGGCAGCAGGGACCTATTTTTTGGCACCATTCTGGGCCCTGCCTAATGCATGAGATTACATTGCTTTAACCCTTTGTGCAGGGAGGTGGCAGCTCCCCTCACTGCTGAAGGCCAACACATTAGTGCTGGGTGATGCCAGCCACGTGTCTGCCCTCAAACATGCTTGTCGTGGCTGCCAGCATTGATTTCATTGAAGGGAAGCCCTCAGTTTATTGTGCCAAGTTCTTTCTTTGTGCCAAGATCTGCTTGGCACAGCAGAGAGGGGCGTTTGTCAGGAACTGCAGCTATCCCTGAGGTTTGCCGGTGGTTTTTAAAGCTGCTGCAGTCTGTGAATGACCATGACACTCACTTGGTGGCTGCAACTTCCAGGTCACCCAGGAGGGACTCGGTCACCCAAGGCCTTGGAGATCTGCTGAGCTGCTCCTTCCAGCCAGCCCAGAGGGATGAGGGAACAGTCCTGACAGCACTGTGCTGGCTAAGGCCACCTCTCCATAGCGGAGCACTTAGCGTGGTCCCTGTGGTCAGGATATGTCCCCTTTGTCTGGGTTGGGCTGCAGAAAGCCTGGGGGCATGGGGAAGAGCTGAGTCTGATACATGTGATACTCCTATTTTCTGCCTCTTCAGTCTGAACTTGCCCCTGCCCTGAGTAGGACAATAAATGCCAACTGAGGCATACCTGATTCTTTCCTATCTTCCTCAATCTGCACTTCTTTCCTTATCGGAGTGGCCAAAAATAACCTCTGCCTCCTTTCCGAATGCTGTTCATGCAAGATTGGCCTTGCAGTACCCACACAGGAGAGTAAAGTGCACAGCTGGGGTTTTCTCCATAGACAAAGGGACTGAACCGCAGCAAGCAGGGGATTTCCAGAAGCAAGGTTTGTCTGCAGCTACTGGGGATTTTCCAAGACAGACGATCCAAAGCGGAAGCCTTGAGTAGACCTCACTGAATCTGTTTGGTTGCATTTCATTGCCTATGTATCACGAGACATTGCAGGAAAAAGTTAGTGTTTTGGATTCAGAGGGCTTTTCTTTTTTCTCTTCTGCCATAGAATGCTTCCTTTCATTGCCCTCTTCTTTTGATGTGCTTCCTTGTGGTTATGAGATGCTGGTGTGAAGAGGGTGACTGAAGCACTGGTGAAGAAATGCCCTGTGTGGAAACAGAGACCTTGATATGGCTAAATAGAAAGGGGCCAGATCATCGTGGGAAGGTAAATACATGCAGAGGCCCCTGCCTACAAATGCAGCCATCCCTGTTTATGCTCCTCTAGAGACCTGTCTTAGAGAAAGCAAGATGAGCTAGTGAGCTAACACACTTGAAAGGGAAAGTATGATGAGAGATGCTTCTGTGTGTCCCTGCCACCTCCCAGTTGCTTTCTTGACTGCTTTTCACTGGGATGGAGGACATCTGATGGACTCAGAGGTTGTTCCCCTACATAGGCGTACTTTCCCAGAGGTGACTGTTCAGGTCAGGATGGCTCAGGCACAGGGTGTCCCATGACCATGAGTGCATTCAGGAGGTGTTGCAGGAGTGGCAGGGGTTTTACTGCAGCTGGGGCTCTGAATAGAAGGAGATGATGTGGCAAGAGCCTGCATGATGCAAGTGCCACGCATCTCTTGCATGTCTGGTGCATGAAGTATAAGGAAGCACGGGGAAAATTCTTGAGCTTTATAGACAGTTTTCATATCTTTCAGATAAAGATGAACTGTAGTGGTGGTTGCAAGTAAATCTCACTCCTCCAGGTGACTGGGAGCCCTCGTCACACTTTCTGGTTCACTTTAGCTGTAGCTGAAAGCTTAGATGATCAGAGGTGCCACATCGACCTCGAAATGGGTCTCTGCACAATGGGGACTTCTGTAAGTCAGAAAAGTCCACATTGTACAGCTGCATATGGGAGGTGTAAGGAGATTAGGAGGAGTATATGAAATGAGAATGCTTTAAGCATTCAAGAAAACTCTGCAATTAAAAAAAAAAAGAACAAAAATCTCAGTCCTCCACCCTGTTAGTTTCTGTGCATCCATGCATGTGTATTTGTATATAAAAAGTTATTTTAGAAGGATGTTCAACCATTTCCCGTTCTCCATTCATTTGGGAGGGCACTGCTTCTCCTGGCATACTAGCATGTGGGAGAATGATAACACAGGCTACACCTCAGGGCTAACAAAAGTGTCACTTGAAAGTCAGGATTATAGCCAGGCTTTTGACATAGCAGTCTCCCAGCATGACACTATGTACACTTTTCTTCTTTGCATGATGTTCAAGCTCTTCAGCTTGGAGACCAGTGGCAAATCTGTGGCATCTTCAGTAGGGCCAGGATGTTGATTTCACTGCCAAACCTGGAATACAGATTCTTGAATGTTGTGCACCATTAACGCACGACTGAATAACCCTTGTAATTATTTCCCAGGGTTTTTCTTCTCAGCATACATGTAACCTGAGCATATATTAATAGTGTGTGTAAGCTGGAGACAATGGCTCTGGCACCAGCTTCAACAGGCACGCCAGGATCAGTGGCTGAATAGACCAGTGCTGCTGTTGTGCCTATCGCTGCAGGCTGCAGATCTGGTCCATCCATACAAGTGGGTATAGCTGGGGAGGGAAAACTCTTCCCTGGGGTCAGGGTCACCCAGCACATATCAGGAGATTGGAGCAATATCAGAGCTGGTCACTTGCTTCTCTCAGGGAACAAAATGTTAAACATTTGTTCCATCAGAATGGCTCAAGGCATGTGCTTATATGGAGTGAAGCCTTTAAGCAGTAGGTTGTTAGTAATGAGTCTGGTAGCCATGACAAAATATCTGCCCTTCTTTGGGATTATTAAAGGGATTTCTTGATAATTTCGACTATCCTTTTGTAAATAAGGGCGTGAGCCTCCAGTGGCATAAAAAGGCAAAACTCCCTTGGTGTCACTGCAGCTATTCTGCCTGTGACAGGGGACATTGGCCTCATTGTTACCATTGGTCTTCGTTACTCATTTTTTCTGATTTCCACTCAGAATTACTCATACCATTTTTTTCAAATGGGATATGTGTGGTGACTAAGCAGGATTGGATGAGTCTAGCATAGTTCACTATATTTTACACTAACATAAGATGATGTTATTTTTAATGTACTGATTTATGAAAAGTATATATATTGGGGAGGATGAGTATTATATGTGAGTGTACTATATACAGGGATCTCTCCTTGTAATATCAACTTTCAGGCAGTCAGTGCTTACTATTTTGCATGCAACTATACAGAGAATTGTATTTAATGCTCCATGGGGCTATGTAAAATGCACTAAGGGAACTGAGAGGCAAAAAGGCTTTTAAATTTGCTGTAATATTTAGCTCATGATGTCTGTGCAGAAAAAAGCAGTCTGAGATATTTGGCAACACTTGCTCACAGCTGTCCCAAGAAATACTGACCCTGGTCTTCCTACTGTATGGTGGGTGTGCAGTACTGATGGGTTATCATGCTCCTGTGACACTGGAATACCAGTGTCTGGCTTTACACCCCTGCTGGTAGCAGCTCTCTGGTATCCGTTTGAGAGTCTGCAAACCTGGAAAAAAGTCCATCGGCATAGAAAAAGCCTATGAATCCTTTGCTTTTCTGCCAACAAAGAGGTATCTTCAGAGCAAAACAAAAATGAACTGCCTGATTTCATTAAGAAGATCTGAGCTAAAAAGTCAAAAGGCCCATATCCTTCCTGCTTGTGACTTTATATTTATGCATAGTGTGCACTCAGAGCTGAGCGGGCTCATGGGGTTATGGAGCTGTGGTACCGTACCAGCAGGAAAATGTTTTACAGCCAAAGGAGTTTTGTTCTTGAAATCTCTTGAGTCCCAGGAGGGACTGCAGTGTCCATAGGGTATGATCGTGTTTTATAGCACATCTACCCGACTGCTGATCAGCTGTGGCACTGTGAAACCCTTGGGTACATGTTATCCCTTATACTTGAGGTGGCCTTTCCACAAAACCTCTCTTCTCGCACCCCGCAAGGGTTATGTATAATTCTCTTGGAAAAGAAAATCCTCTCTCTGCAGGGTGCTGATGACCTGCCAGGGTCTGAACTGCAGAAGGGTTTGAGGATAGTTACTGAAAATATTCACCTCTCTTTTTATATGGTTCACAACTTTCCTAGAGTAATTGCCACCTCTGTGACAGTCTTGATTTCTAAATGGTTAAAGCTCTTGAGTCACCTTTTGTTTCTCTCCCACAGCTTGATAATGAATATTTTTCCCTTAAAGTCTAGCCATGACTGATCACCTCCAGTCATCACTGCTGTGAATGATTGCAAATTGTGCAATATTGTCCCTTAATGAAGACTTGTCCGTTGATGAAAAGAAGTGACCTCATCATTTAGGCCTCAGTGTGACTCTTCTCCCAGGCATTTTCTTCATTAGCAGGGGAATAAAGCCACAGAGGAGCAGGAAGGCTCCTGCAATGGGAAAGATCAAACTCAAAGATTAAGGAATGGTGTACTGAAACTGCCTGAGACTATCACAGCCCTTTTTACTCAGCTAACTAACATGTGTATCGGGAAGTTAGCTCACGAAATTTTTATGTGCTTCTCGCAGTGTGGGAGTATCCCAGAAAAATTAAGAGGCAGTGAATGTGTGTGGAGTAATAACACTCTGTTTTACACATGGCATAATTAACACGTGGGAATTCCTTTTCAGAGAGTCTCAAGGTCAAGAGGCAGGAGAGAGGGGTTAAGAAAGTGAACTAAACACTTAGAAGGCTAATGAGACTGCTCCAAACAGCTCTGTTAGAAGGAATCAAAAGCTCTGAGAAGTCTTGCCTTCAGGAGCATTTGCCAAGGCTTGGATATTGTAGATGTTCTGCTTTCAGAAGCTCAGTGACCGAGTAGTTGGTCACTGAGGTTGCCTGCAATGCCAATTTGTTTGTATAGCATGGAGGGAATCAGCCAAAAGTATTTTGTGTGTGTGTGTGTGTGTGTGTGTGTGTGTGTGTGTGTGTAGATATGCCTATGCACACAATGTAAATAGGGACTATTTAATATGCGTAGTTGTTCAAACCTCACTAAGTTTTATGGCTGAGAAGTCTGAAGGCATGACATTGTCAAGGAGAAATGTAGCATTTATCACCTTTTTGCTTGCAGGCTCCATTTTATATACTGACCTCAGCAAATGTTGCAATGAAGACAGCAATATCAAGGAAAAAAATCAAAACAAAGCTTCCCAACTGCTTACACATGCATGTTCCCAAATCCTATACTGAGCTAGGTTTGAGTTTTGCAAAATCTTTTCTTTATAATTGGCTGAACAAGCATTCATGTTAAAACAACCTCCGTTACCCTTCCTCTCCCCACTCTCTCTCCAAATCTGTCCTAAAACTAAAATTTCCGAGCTCTTCCTGGTATCTGTGTTTGTTTGGAATATCTTAGTGGAATGTGCATGTCCTAATCCTCTGAGCAGTGGCTCAGGGTCCCTGCTGTTCCCCAGTAGGCCAGGCTGCAGGACATTGAGCCAGCCAAGATGACAGAATGCTTGGAAGCCCCCATCATTCTCCTGAGCCCAAGCTGAAGTTTTATTTACACAGTTTGCCAGAAAAATGTTAGTCATGAATGAAATATCCATAAGATCACTGTCCTGCTAAGCTTTTATTTCATCTATTTTGAAAGGATGTATAATTCTATAATACAATGCAGTCTTTTAAGAAATGCTGTGGATGAGAGATGACTTGTATTTGCAGTGACAAATGGAACAGATGAAGAGACCTGTTGTTTATCACCCATCGTGGCAGTTACATACATCCTTTGCCTGATGAAGCAATTCCTTATTTGTGTATTGAGTACTAATTGTTTGTGTTTGCTCTGTGTTTAACACAGAGGACATTGCTCACTCCCCTGGCATTTACAATTAGTGCTAATCATGAGCAGTGTAGTCAGACTGCTACAGTGAGTAGTGCACAAAGGGCTACTGATTTTGTTAAGCCTATAGGTGGGAACATCACTATTTGCCTTCATCAGGAGCAGAGTTTATCCCTGCCACAGGTGCCCTGTGCTATGCCAGGCCCTCCTGGGAATGAATGTATGATTCAGGAGTCGGGAGGGGACCAGCCAGAGAACAGGACAAAACCCAGGATTCCTGGGAACTGCAGACCGCTCTTCTGGTCCTGATGCAATGAAAAGAGAGTGGTGGGAGGATGAGGGTAAAGGAGAAGCAGTGCTCAGGCTGTGCTTGGGATTAGAAATGTGCTCCCTGGCAAAGAAAGCTTTGGTGATTCATTATCAGAGCGTCCATGGGTCTGAAACAATTTTACTGCACATTTCTCAATCCCTGTTCCGCTCGTCCTGCAGATAACTAGGCAACAGGCAAAGACTCTTTTGAGAAAAAAAAGAAGTGAGAAGCAGCATCATAGCAGCAGCTGGCAGAGCTGCTGCAGATAAGGGCTTGTGACGATTTCCATTACTCTGTTGTCTGAGTGTGTGCGGTTCAACCATTAAAATTAGTTCAGAGCTAAAAACTGACATTGCGTTGCTCATCTCTAAAACTGAACACACAGAAGGTATGGTTTTTATAGTGTGGATTTTTCATTCTTGGCAAAATTTATAGTAAATAGATTTGTCCCCCTCTATTAGCTAAAGGCACAGACTTACATATACAGTTTGCAGATACAGGGCACAGAGCTACAAGGGAAATTATCCAGGTGTGGACTCAGGGCTTGTTCTCTGACCTTAAAACATACAGGCAGCCATATGGCTGAGCATATAACATGTATGCCAGTGAGAACAGCACACAAGCCTACACTGGTGCACTCAGCTGTGCCTACAGATGCTTTTGGACACTCAGCTGGGCTGAGTTGTGACATTTGCTGGCCCCTGTTTGGCCATGATGCCAGAAAGAATATTTCTATTTAAAGATAATGCAAACCCTGTTTTAATCCTTTACATTTTTATTTTTGGAACCTGTTTAGGTGATAATCTGTGCCCTTAAAAGGGTAATGAAACTCCAGTTCCCATCCCTTTCTGTCCTCCAACAGCAGTGCTGCTAATGCTAATAGTTGCTGAATTTGGTGTAAGTCTGCCCGTGTGGGCAGGGAAGTACATCTTCAGTATGTAAGGGGAAAAGTCCCTTTGGAGAGCTTATTTCTGAAGAGGTCATTCTGCACTGTAGGAAGTAAAAAAATAGATATTAAAAAAAA
The DNA here is from genome assembly GCA_013397135.1 of Pachyramphus minor. NCBI lineage: Eukaryota > Metazoa > Chordata > Aves > Passeriformes > Tyrannidae > Pachyramphus > Pachyramphus minor. The sequence goes on from VYXB01003601.1 coordinate 1,006,554, forward strand.
GCTAAATCTTCCTGAACATGTGCTGCGCCTGTACAGACATGCGGGGATCTGGTAGCCTCTGTTGCCAGCACATATGTCTACTGCAATGCCTCTGGAAATACCTCTTGGAAAAACTTTTCTTTCTTAGCGATCTTCTGTGGTGTTTCTGAAACACCATGTGTGCCTTATCACTGCATGTGGAGTGGATTTTCCCTGGCCAAGCAGTGAAGCAAAATGGGAATGGGACTTCGATAGGTACCAGGATATTCAAGCTGAGAGAGTTGGGGCTGTTCAGCATGGAGAAGTTCGCATAGAAATCTCATAGGAATCTTCCAGTATCTGGAGGGGGCCTAGAAGGAAGCCAGAGAGGGACTCAGGAACTGTAGTGATCGAACAGGTGGGAATGGCTTCAAACTGAAAGAGAGTAGGTTTATATTAGNGGAATGGGACTTCGATAGGTACCAGGATATTCAAGCTGAGAGAGTTGGGGCTGTTCAGCATGGAGAAGTTTGCATAGAATCTCATAGGAACCTTCCAGTATCTGGAGGGGGCCTAGAAGGAAGCCGGAGAGGGACTCAGGAACTGTAGTGATCGAACAAGTGGGAATGGCTTCAAACTGAAAGAGAGTAGGTTTATATTAGATGTTAGGAAGAAATTCTTTACTGTGAGGGTGCTGAGACACTGTAACAAGTTCCCCACAGAAATTGTGGATGCCCATCCCTGGCAGTGTTCAGACCGGACAGGGCTTTGAGCAACCTAGTTTAGTGGGAGGTGTCCCTGCCTATGGCAGGGTTGTTGGAACTACATGGTCTTTAAGGTGCCTTCCAACCTAAGCCATTCTATGATTCTGTGATACTTTACACCAGATGAAGGGTGTAATCTCCTCTTTGTGAAGGGGAAGATCCAAAATAGATCAGGGAGATGGTGAGAAAGATAATTGCCTCAGAGAATGAGGGTGGGTATAGTAACTGCCCCTCACTGAACAATAATCTCATGTCAAAGGCTCAGGGACCTGGGTGGGTCTGTTGTCCCACCTGAAGACCGTAATCTGCTCACAGCTTCCCCCAGGGCCTGTGTGACCATGACTTAATTAACACTCATCAAGAAAGAATCTTTCACTTCATTATATCATCACTTATTATTTTTACACTCCTTAGATTAAAACCTGGAGTAATTACTCGCACTGTTGACTTTGGCTTCTCCTCTTAGATCTCCAGGGACAAGCAGTGGGCAGTGACTCAGAGCACTGGAGTGATCTGTGGGCGGTGTCTAATTTAGGCAGCGACAGGACAGTCGGGTGCCTCATCTGGGCGGTTTGGGTGCCTCATCTGGATGGCATTGCTGCCTGAGAAGGAAGAGGACTAAAATTCTGAATGAAAGTCCTTTGGCAGGATTAGGAGCAGACCCATGTGATACCTGGGACGACAGTGTTTACCGTAGTATCGTTGCCTCTGACAGATGGAAAAAACCTGTTATTTACTTTCTTGCAGGCCAGATGGGATTAGTCATATTTGAAAACTACTTTAATCAGAATAATAGTAAAAGTACTCCATCACTTAGGAAAAATCTTTTCATTTTTGAGGAAATCTTCTTGATTTGCCTGATGCAGCACAAATAATTAGCACAACTCAGAAATATTTGCACAGTGCTCTGTCCTGGTGTACAGGTGATTGTTTTACTTGCTTTTGCTATCAGAATCTTTCTCTTCCGCTAGGTTACAGCTGCTTACACTGGCTTCCACAGCATTTTAAGGCTGAGTCACCATCTCATAAATAACATACAAAGTCCTGCAAGTTTTCTGTACCTTTATTACTATATCTCTGTAATTAATGGCCTTGTTTTGGAGAAGGAGGGGAAGCAGTGTTTTTGAGTGTGTTTATAAAAGCAAAATTAATCAGGGCTTTAGGAAGAAGAGTTGAATTTGAACACAATGGTGAAAAACATCCAGGTGTTGTTTATGCCATCAGCCCATCTTAGTGTATTTTTGCCGATGCAGGATTCATGTAGAACTGAAATTCTTATGGTTGTCCTGGCATGCTCATAATGTTTGATCCTGGGACTGAGAGACATCTGGATTCTTCTTTCTAGATTTGCTTCTCACCGTTTTATGTCCTAAACAGTCTGATTTAGGACATAAATCTCTAAGCTACCAATGACCTCTCTTTGGACAGGATCTTATATTACAGATGGTCACTGCGAAGCCTACACAGCCACTTGTGGAGTATGACACCCTCTGACTGGATTGCGAAGTGCTGAGTCCTCTTTTCCTTGTCTCGTGCAGGTGGCACAGAGGACTGCTCAATGTGCCATCCATGCTCTGAGGGCGTACAAGATCCATTGCTGTTACTACACACTAAACTGTCCTTCAGTGCTGAGCAAAGAGGCCAGCAACCAGGGGGTTGCTGCAGTTGTTGTCATGTGGGTGGCATGGGCGTCACTGCCTAGCTGTGGAGGACTGGTTCAGGTGCTGCTTTGAGACAGGGAAGGGGGCTGTAATTAAAGCTTGCCCATCCAGCTCTGAATATCTGCAGTTTGCTGCTGAACACAGAAACAAGGGCTGAGCTGACCAACCCTACCAGCAGACACCGAAGTGGAGCTGCAGCAGTGCTCATTGAGAGACTCCTATTGGCAGAGCAGAGATGAGTAACCCAAAGCTGTGGCATGAACATCTCACTAAGAAATGTCTTTCCTACACATTGCACCTGCTGCAGGGCAAAGTATTTCCAGGATCTGGAGCTGGGGCCACTGCTTGCTCATAGGGATGGTATAGCCAAGCCACGAGCAGCCATGTGACTGCCTAGTGAGAACAGGATACTTATGAGGACCAAAGAAGATCATTAGAGTTCAAGAGAACTACAAGAATGGGCCTGAAGTAAGAAAAAGAACTGGTCAGGTGGTGGCTGCATGCCAAGTTGCTTTCAGTGAGCAGGGGGAAAAATTATTATTTCTCCAACTAACACATTAATCTCTCAAGGAGGTATCTAAGTAGATGGTAGGTGTGGTGATAATCCTCAGTGGGCTGGGAAAGCAAACCCATAGTGTGTAATCTCCACTGCTGACATCTCTTGTGTGAGTCCCTGCACTGTGGTTTCACAATCTATCAGCTGCAAGATCATCACCGTGGGAAAACAGAAGTTGTAAGAAATGCCTGGGACATTAATATTAACCCTAAATAAACGTGGTTTTATTTTTAGTATCTTGCTATATAAGAGAAGGGGACTGTGATTTCCTATTAGGAGCAGCCAGCTTAATCCGAGTGTGGATAATCTACCTGCTAAGTGAGAGTAAGCACTTTGCACAAGATCTATGTTTATGGCCAAATATTGCTTGCTGTGCTCTCACAAGTGGGCACAAGGGAGCCAGCTTCCTCTTCTCCCTCGATTACATCATGTTGTTTTCTTTGTACCAAGACCGGTAGAAGTCTCTTAGGAAGTCCCTCAATCCTATGAGTGAACTGAGCATGATTTGCCATAAAATGTTTATCAATTGCAAACATTGATTATACTGACTAGCTGATTATACTGCCCCATTGCTTTGTCACTGATTTATGTGGTAAGAGTGTAGTCTGCTTGCCTGAAGTTTGGTCACAAACATGAACCACAGAGACAGGCTCATCCGGTAAGAGCCAAATTGATCTGTAGTTTTCTCCTACCCTCTTTAACCCACAATGTCCTTCCCTCATCTTCTGGTGTCTTTGGTATATATTCACCTCCTAAAGGAAGAGAGGACACCTGAAGACACATGGTAAGAGAATGTGCTGCTCCCCCTGGAACAACACAGTTTTTAGAGGCTTAGCAAGGCCAGAGCATCACACTAAGATAAAAGTGGTGGTGACCTACCAAGGAAAGAACTTAGCACCAGTAACATGTGAGCTGGTGACCAGCATTGCACGAGCAGGGATTAGAAGGGGCTTGGCCTCCTGTACCTACTCCGGCAAGTCTTGGCAGCCCCTGGCATCAGAGCTGATGGGCCAAAATTAAGGGGTATCCCAAGCATGTTGTGGCACTCAACTGGCAGCTGTGGGAGCAGAAGGAAGTAAGGAGTGGTTTTCTGGTGAGAGGGAGGCTCTTTGGAGCAGAGATGCTTTTGATTAAACTGTCATCTCTTTCAAAGGGAAAATTTCTTCAATGAAAGCTATGTAAACACAAGTGGGGCTCACTAGCCTTTGGCACAACAGACTAGCAAGGGAAGCACCCTCTGCAGTTAAACTGGTTTGTCATATCAGCATAAGGAAGATGGTGAGAGTAATTATTGCTAGCCGCCTCAGGGAAGCAGAGGAGGAGGGAGAAAAGCTTGTCCTGTGACCCAGAGCACTTTGCTTATTCACTAATGAGTTGAAAATCTGGAGCCCATTAACATGAATTCTACTTTCCCTATTGCCTGACCTTGGCTGCATGGAGCTGACCGCTGGTCTCTTGACAGTAGTGGGAGGCATGGCATTTGTGAGACAGGCAGAGGGTGCCCAGGAGCCTCTGCTGTACCTGCTCGCCCCGTGATGGCGATAAAGCAAGCTGTGGCTTGCGCTGTGGTAGTCACAAGTAGAACAAGGTCAACTGCCTATTTCAGTCAACATGACAGAAATAGAGTTGATCTCAATAAGATCCCAGCTCTTTCTTCCTATTAGCTTCTCAGTTCCAATTTTAGGGTTGCTGTAATCAAGCTGAGGAAGAGGCCATTTATCCCATGGAGGGGAAGTTGCTTGAGGCCCAGGCAGGAGGAGAAGAGTCGCTTGAAGTTGGACTTTCAGAAATGCATTTTTAGCACCTGGGGAGAGTCTGTGTGGTTCAGGAGTTGTTCCCATCCAGCCATCAGTGTGGCCACACAGAAGGTACACAGGTCAGAAGATGATCTCTTCTCCCTCCCTTCTGGCACCAGCTGTGCTGAAGGAGGGAGGTGGTTTGGTTGAACCATCTAGTCTGGCCAAGCAAAAGTTTCCAGGTTTGCAAGTCTGCACATCCATGGAATTGTTAAAACTCTGGCTTTGTTTGTAGGGCTTCCCCTGCCTGCTGCCAAGGTATATTGATGATCTTTTCATTGGAGGCAAGATGCTGACAGCTCTGTCTAATACAGATGGAAATGGGGTGGGGTGGAAACTGGCACTGAATGCTAATCTAAATGAGCAGCAACTTACAGTACAAAGCATCTACCATAAACAAATTAGCTAGGATGTTCTCTTAGGACAAACATTTGGAGTGGTTTTATGGTAGTTCAATTAGCTTCCTCTGAAACACCTGCAAATGCCAAAGCACAGCACTGCTGACGGCTGATTGATGCACTTTCCTGTGCAGCCTGCCTGTGCATGTCCTCCATCCCCTCATCTCCCCTGGGCTGGAGGGAGGGCTGGGAGCCTGTTATCCTTCCACCTGGATGGTTAAGTGGGTGAGCCGTGTCAGTCCTGCCTTGAAAAAGGCTGATGCAGGCAAAGAAGTGGAGCTGCTGGTTTCTCTGCATGGGTGATGCTTTGCCCATGGAGTTCTGCTCTGTGCCCCTCCACTGTTTTTGGCACAAGTGATGGTGTAAATTCAAGAACAGACTTGGTGCAAGGAGAGGTAGAGGAAGGGGCATCCATGCCTCTTGTTGGTTCCTGTCATAGAATCCCAGTGGGATGAGCCCCTGTGCCACATCTGCACACATGTGCAGTCCAGTGCAGAGCAGGCAGTGAGTCAGGAGCAGCAGCTGGAGGTGACGCAGGAAAAAATGCTGGGTTAAAAAGTTGACTGTAAATTAGGACAGCTAATGCCAGTTATCTGGGCTGCAATTTGACCCCCAAAAGTCAGGTCACTCATGGCAGTGAGTGAGGCTGGTAAGAGCTCAGCTCTGCTATTGACACAAATCCTCTCTCAAACAGGGTTTTGTCTGCATTGCATTTTTTGCACCCCAACCTTCAGAACCTAGCTAGTGTTTCCACCACACAGGACCAAAAATGTGGTCCTGGTGGAAGATCTAATGTGGAAGCTTGCTCTGGAGAATGAGAAACCTTCTCATGTAAGTCTGTCCTTCCTGAAGGAGGGCTGTACTGCTGTCCTGAAACAGCTACAGCAGTAGTTGAAACCCGTGTCTCTGATGATCTGTTCTGGTACACTTCCAGGTGCAGATAAGCCATAAAGGTCATATTCCTGTCCTGCTTCCCCTTTTGTTTATGGGGTGGAGGCAGAAATATGCAAGACAGAGTATTTTCACTGTTGTGGCTCAGGAGGTAGAAGCCACATTGGTCCATGAAAGAAAAACCAGGAGGGAGAGCACAAACAAAGGTAAGAACTGTCACTTTTAGCAGGCAGGGAGTCATTCTCCCTGGTATGAGGAGGAAAGGTTTTGGCCTTGCCTGGCTTTGCAGAGGAGTAGTAGTGCTCAGGTCTGCCCAGGAGCACACCTGCACTTTCTCTCAGCTGGGGGCCTGAAAGGACCCCCAAAAGTCCCCTGTCCCATAGTGCAGCATGCCCTCCTCTACCCTGTGCATGTCTGCCTGCAATTCCCAGGCTGCCAGGACAGGACAATCGGATATTTGCCTGTGGGAAGGAGACCTTGTGCCAGTGCACGGAAAGGCAATATTTGCTCTCACTGGATCGATCGGGTGGTTTGGGTGCGACGGAGAGCGGTGTTTGGCCCAGCTGTCTGTCAATAGCACTGCAGCGCTCTCAGCTCACAGCTATTGTCAGGGCAGCGACTCTATGCACGCACTTATCTTCTGACAGGGCCAATTTGAATAATTCACCTTCCCTGATCTCTTTTTGAAGCCGGGAGGGACTAGCCTTTATGACCCCAAACTCCTGAACAGAGCTGTAGGAGTGACTCCAGCTGGACTTTCTCCAGTCCTCTTGCTCTGCTCCTCAACACCAGTGTCTTCCCCTTTGGCTCTCCTAAGGTGAGACAGTGCAAGGGATCTCACCCAATCTCTAAGAAAAGGAAGTAAGACCATGTCTGGCCTAAATCCAGTTTATAAATACAGACCTTCAGAAAGCAGTTCCCTTTTTCTTTTCACACTCTTTTATTTCTTCCCTCCCTGGCCCTCATGGCCCCTCCTGGGCAGCACAGATGTGCCTCCTGTCCTGTCGTGTTGATGTGCTCCTGTGTTGCTTCATGCTGGTGGTGTGGGGGCTGCAGGAACACAGCTGAAGACATCTTGTGACCACAGTCTCTTCTGCTCTCTGTGGTACATGTACCCTGGGGAGGCCAGTAACTGCCTGCTCACCCAAACAGCCACAGCTTAAGTGTGGAAATCATAATGATAAAAAAATCATAATGTTAAAAAATATTAATCTGTGGCTGTCCTGCTGAGGTTCCTGGCCAGGCTGCAGCCAGAGATGATTAGAGAAGCTTAGATAAAAATGAGCGAGTTGGACCCAGGCAGGTTTGAAAAACCAACTGACTTTACTGATGCAAACTCCTATTCAATCATTCCTCTGTTGCTTTAAAGGTGGCATATACTGCCAGGTAAGTGGAAATATGTTTGTTGTGAAGCCCTGGGTAAATGTCATATAGAGGAATTAAAATGTCAATCTGTAGCTGCATTTGTTTAATGAAATTGTATAAACAAGGTTGTGAGCACAGATCATCTCACTCAAGCGCTATGTCTTCAAGGTGTTGAATCACTTGCCACTCCTTCCAGTGTTCAGCTGTCCCCACACTCTGGTGACAGAAGGGTCACAGGGGTGCTGATGGGACTCCTGGAGGCAAATTCCCCCAGGTTAGCTTGTCCGCTACTTCATCGACCTAACCCATCCCACCTGCAGCAGCTCAGGGTTCTTGCAGGGTGGCCTTGAGCCGCAATATGCCACCAAAGTCCAGGAAAGCAAGGATGTCTGCAATGGCTGTGGGGTGAGCATCTGACCACAGCCCCTCAGCAGCGACCGAGAGCTAAACTGGAGCAGGCATGGAGGTCAGCAGATATGGGTTGACTTCACCTGCCTGACTGCCTGCATTGTTGCTTTGTTTAAAGGATGCTGTTTACTGCCATGACCTCTTTGCCCTAATTGCCCTGTGGTGTGCCCCAGGAAAGGGACACCTAGCATCACCTCTGTCTTACGAACCCATGCAGGCTGGTTACTGAGTAGCAAAAGCGTCCATGTGGAGTTACAGTGCCAGATAGCTGTTGCGTTTTAATTTCTCACTTAGGTCATTTTATAGCAGCTTCCCCACTGGGGATAAGCCATAAAAAGCAAGCAGGAGTACAAGGATACATCTTTATGTTTACTACTGGATCTCGTTTTCCTTATAAATTAATTTTGTGCGTGGTTTTAAACCCAATCCCTTAGAAGATGAACTGTTTGTCTAAAACAGGTTATCTTTTCTCTCGTACTAGAGGATCAGTTAAGAGGGAAGTTTATATTTTACTGAGGAAAGTACCCTGAAGACAGACTTCAGAAAAAAAGGAAAAAGAAAAAGGGGTATCCTTTTTGTGCAAAAGGCTAACAGAAACTAAATCCATTGCTTTCTCACCTTATCTTGTGTAGTGAAATGACATTCCTAATGAGGACAAATGAAGGTGCAATGCGCTGCCTTAAAACCTGTCAAGAATCACAGAGTGCTTAAAAAAACAAATGGGCAAACTTCATTAGTGAACACATAGAAGTTCAGTCTGGCCCCCAGGAAATCTGCTTTTAGCCAGTTCGTGAGCGACCTGCTAAAGTGCAAGATTTGCAGTTTAAATATCGTGCTGATTAGCACCTTTATTTTCCCCAGGTTTCCCAATTTTTTGCTCTAAAGTATAAGCTGTTGTGTATCTTTAGACAAGTCGCTCTACCTCTTGCTTCCCATTTTTGCCGGTAAAATTGGGAACTTTCAGAGATTTGAATGTTTGGCTGGGAATAGGACAGCAGACCTTGTTCTCTGCTTAGGCGCAGGGCAAATTCTGTACATGGTTGTGTTGGCAAAAGTAATTATTGATTTCTTTTAATCCTAAACAAGAGAAAAAGTCTGTGATTGTAGAGCGGAAGAATGGTTGACGTGGAAGAAATCTTTTAATAACAAGGAACTGTTTAGTTTGAGAGCACTTAAGGGATGTCTGTGTTATTGGCAAGAATTTTGATGGCTTCTTTTTCACATCTGTTAAATATTCAGCATGTGTTTTTAGCAATCTTTACCCTTTTTGTGAGGTTGAACGGGTTTGATTGGATTTTACGCAATTAGTATACTGTGAGAGTTTGTGAGGATTTGCTTCAATTCTGAGATGATTTCTCTTTGTCTGCTTGTGGTTTTCTTCAAATATCTGACAAGTGCATCATGATGGCAAAAGCATTTGAGGAAAATAAATGTCAAAATCCCATGTCCTGCTACTGCTGGAAGTGAGAATTTAACTAAGATCTGCCAGCTTTCATAGTAAGAATTCTTGTGTGCTTTTCAAAAAATAGAACTTTAGTTTTTAGGGAATAGATAAGTCTCATCCATTTTGGGTGTTGAATTACAGAAAGCAAAAGCATTTAGAAAGCCTCCCCTGAATATGCTCAGAAAAAAGATCACAGCGGGTTGTGGTTTCTGAGAGCAGGAAAAAGGCCAACCTTATGTCATAGGCTAATAAAATGTATTAAGCATGAAGTCAGTAAAAGTTCTGTAGGAAATCCTCTGAAACTGGGGAGGAATAGCAACCTAGAGTTGACATTCTTAGAAAAATAAAAAGTTAAGTAAAATATGAGGAAAACTTACATTTGGACTCTGTTTGTATTGTAAAAAAACTTGGCAAAGGCTGAATATCCTTCAAAAGGGAGCGTTGCTTGCTGTGAGTAAGCTCTGCACAGCTCTTCTGTGAGGTGAGCTCCTCCACAAACAAGTCACAAAACATTTCCTCAGTGCACATTGTTAGTACTGAGAAGTTTGGTCAGAAAGTAAAAGATTGCTAAATGAATGACTCCAAGTGTTTTCTAGCAAATATTTGCCTTAGGAGACATCTAGTTTTGGGAGATACACTAACCCAGAAACAGCTCCCCTGGTTGGAAGGACCATTTCAAGTGGTGAATTGAACACAAGCCCATGGAAAGCTCCTTCCCCAAGCCCGAGTGTGACCTGAAAGGGACGTTTTGAGGGAGGCATGAGCTAACGCTCCCCTGCAGTGAGCCCAGTGCCAACCTCAGCAAGCCACAGACAAAGAGGAATAGAGAGCATGGAAATGCTACAGCGGTGTCTCACAGTGGCACCTCTGGGGAACTGAACAATGTTTGTGGAGTCTGAGGCCAGTGCATTTCTCCATTGATCTGTTTGCTCTCTCACTGGGGAGGACAACTGTTAATGCAGCAGTTGCACACCACTGTTAGAAGCCTGGTTTGCCTTTATGCTGGGTAGCACGGTGACTTACATTTTAAAAGCTTTTGGAAGGTAATATGTCCAGCTTATGGTCTTTGCTGTGTGAAGATTTAAGCCATCCTGTGACTTAATTGCTCAACGTCCTTGCCCACATTTGCTCTCATTGGGAGCAGATTGCTGCAGGTGAAGCTGTTGCATGTGAGAGCTTTCTTACAGCTCCCCTTTCCTTCTCAGAGTGCAGGAGAACTGGTGACCTGGTGTGGCTCACAACACTGGAAACCAAAAGCTTGAGTTTGTGCTGGATGAGTCACTATCCCAAAGAGAAACATTTAGAGGAAAGCAGCTGATTGTTTAAGGAATGGCTGTGAAGAAAGGGATTTGACTTGCTGTTTACCTTAGAACCATCAATCAAAAAAATCAAGCGTTCAGTGCTTCTGAAATCTTCCTACCTGTTTTCATGAGATCATTTCACTCTGAGTTGCTGAATGATGATATTACTGCATTTTAGACTACTTTTTTGCAACAGATGCAATTGGATTGGTAGTTACAGCTTGAAAATCCCAGTTGAAAAACTAATTATCTGCATATATCCCAGAAACAAAACCTTTGGGGGCTAATTTAGATTCAATGTTATCATGCTGACAACTTCTTATCAGCCCTAACTTCTTCACTCTTCCTCCTGTAGCTCAAAGGGTTTGCATTCACGGTTGCAAGTGAAACTCTCCAGCACTCCCTTGGTCGGGGAGGACACAGTGAACTGCATCATTCTGGAGACGGCACTTTCCCTGTCTCTGACTTGGTGGATTGATATGTGATCGACTGATACGTGATGAGATGTGGTTGCTGAACCAGGAAATGTGAAAATAGATTGCACAGCAGGGGAGGAAAGGGTGCAAAAATCTCATGCTGCTGCCAGGTACCTTCCTAGTGTTTGATGATCCATATGGCTCGAAAATCAATTCTCACCTTTTGCCTTGTAGTGCATATGTACCAAGGGTGAGAGCTCACTATTTCACCCATGTCAACACCTGACAGAAAAGATGAAAGGGATTTATCTTGTCCTTGTAACAAAACCCTAAAATCTTGTCCTCGGGCCTGTGTTGCTTTCCTTTTTACTCTGGGAGAGTGCAGTCTAACCTGAGCACCCATGATCTTTGCTGGACAGTGTGCCAGAAGCTGGGTTTGATTTGAATTTCCATAACATGGAGCAACTGGATCCATCTTTAACCTGGGGGTCAGGCAGGTGAGGATCTCCAGGCCCGGCCGTTCCTGAGCAGTGAGCAGGGCACACCGCCTGCCCTCCCCATCCATGATTTACCGCTGCCGTGCGGGGAAGTTACTCTTTTTCCACTCCAAGTATCTCATGCATGCTTGTTTTTATTGCGGGAGAATTGCTTGGAAAAGCACCTAGAAAGCATCCTCCTCCGTTTGGCGCCCCTCGTACATTGACGCGGCACTGCGGGGCTGTGGGGGACAGGCGGTACGGTCCCCTGCCCCGGGAGCGCGGGTGATGCTCTCCTGGCGCCAGCCGATGGTCTCACTGGCCCCTTCCCGCGGGACGCTAAATAGCTTTCTCTGAGCACCGCTCGGGGCTGTCCCCGCCGCAGGGGCCGCTCCCGGGCGGTGTTTCTGGG